>WSYH01011051.1:8079-21758 GCA_036426205.1 Ascaphus truei
ATCAGAACTACAGGGACCCGAATGCATTGCAAATAAAGAACCAGGGAGAAATCAGAACTACAGGGATCAGAATGTATGGCAAATGCAGAACCAGGGAGAGATCAGAACTAGTGACCCGCATGCATTGCAAATACAGAACCAGAGGGATCAGAACTACAGGGCCCAGAATGCATTGCGGTTCTCACCTCTGTAGGTGTTGATGAGAATTTGAAGCACTTCCTTCTCCATGGTACATATTAGGGGCAGCGGCAGCTATGGGAAAAAGGTCACCGCCGGGATTAGGGGTAATCTCATTCACTGGTCACAAGTGCCAGATTAATTGTGTCCTGTGACCAACTCTAGGGGTCACAAGTGCAAATCAGAGGGTGCGGGGTTATGGTTTTAATTAGAGGTCACATGTAAGTCTGGTGTTCTTTATAGGTCAGGGAGAATGGGTTAAGTGCTAGAGGTGAAAGGTGAAGGTCAGAGGGTACTAAAGGGCCAGTGTGTATTCTGGGGTCACATGTGAAAAGCTAAGGGTCGGGATATGTGAAAGTTCAACGGTTTAAAAAGGGTCAGGGGTTATTCATAATAGGTCGGGGGTTATTCTGAGGTTAGGTGTAAAAAGTCAGAGGTTCTTAAAGGGTCAGGGGTTAAAGAGTTACTCACTTACCGAGGTCTTGCAGTCGTTCTCGTGTTTTTCAATCAACTCTACATCCTGAGATAGAGAGTGTATAAAAGGAGGCGGTGTACAGGGAGCATAGGTGTAGTTACATAGTAGTAGTAGGTGAGGTTGAAAAAAGACATGCGTCCATCAAGTTCAACCTATGCTAAATTTAGACGACAGATACTTTATCCTATATCTATACTTACTTATTGATCCAGAGGAAGGCAAGTAAAAACCCCAGTGTCATATCATCCAATGATGTCTCATAAGGGAAAAAATAAATTCCTTCCTGACTCCAAGAATTGGCAATCGGATTATTCCCTGGATCAACATCCTTCCCATGTATACTTATTTGGTATATCCCTGTATATCTTTCCTTTCTACAAAGATGTCCAACTTTTTTCTTAACAAATCTATTGTATCCTCCATCACAGTCTCCATGGCTAATGAATCCCACATTGTAACTGCCCTTACTGTAAAGAACCCTTTCCTTTGTTGCGGGGGAAATTTCCTTTCCTCCAACCTTAATGAATGACCCAGAGTCCTTTGTACTGCCCTTGGGAAGAATAGTTATTTTGAAAGCTCCTTGTACTGTCCCTGAATATATTTGTATATAGTTATCATATCCCCTCTTAGACACCTCTTTTCTACTGTAAATAAATCTAATTTAGCTAGCCTCTCCTCATAAGTTAGAATGTCCATCCCCTTTATTAATTTGGTGTCTCTTCTCTGCACTCTCTCTAGTTCCATAATGTCTTTTCTAAGGAGTAGTGCCCAAAATTGTACTCCATATTCAAGGTGCGGTCTTACTAGTGCTTTACAAAGGGGCATAATACCTTGTTCAAAAAAAAGTTGGACATCTTTTTAGATGGGAAAGGTATACAGGGATAGACCAAATAAGTATACATGGGAAGGATGTTGATCCAGGGATTAATCCGATTGCCAATTCTTGGAGTAAGGAAGGAATTAATTTTTCCCCTTAATGGGTTTTTTTGTTTGCCTTCCTCTGGATCAATAAGTAAGTATAGATATAGGATAAAGTATCTGTTGTCTAAATTTAGCACAGGTTGAACTTGATGGACCTACGTCTTTTTTCAACCTCATCTACTATGTAACTATGTAACTATGTAATAATTATGTTTACTTCCTGTAACAGGGACATATCCGTTTAAATAAAGCAGTCTCAGAACTCTGAGAATCCAACAGAGAGAGTTAATTGCAGCCACTCAATTAACTAGTCTCCACCTGGACTAATGAGAGCTCTGTAAAAATCCTCATGTGAGACACAGGAGAGAGATTCCTTAGCTCATATTTGGGCTGACAGAAGGAGAGCAGAGAAGCCTGCACACAGACACTGTCTTGAGCACAAAGGCTGTGCTGAGATCAAGACATCCAAACACCCAGAGATCTATATTTCCTAGACACAGAGGACCCAGGAACCTGACAGAGACTGACATGGAGGGCCACCTGCTTAAGGTACTTCCTGAGACTTTGGGGTGATAGGCTGCTAATGGGAATATCCCTCCAATCCTGCAGATAGGGTCTGGGGAAGTAAGTTAGCCCTTACAAAGGGATAGGGTTTGTTATTTTGTGCTTTTTGTATGTATAGCCAGGATAAAGGAACAAGCTTAATAAAGCCAGGATATAATGTCACCCAAATCGGTCTCCATTATATGTACCTCTGCAAACATCTCTTACTCTTCCCTTCTATCCATTGTCCGTTTAATGCTAGATAAGATCTTGTTGCCTTTGCAGCTACTGCCTGACATTGGGCACTATTGCTAAGCCTGCTGTCTACAAGCACTCCTAAATCCTTCTCCATCAAGGATTCCCCCAATTTATCCCCATTTAATTTGCAATTCGCCAGTTTATTCTTGTTTCCCAAATGCATAACCTTACATTTATCTGTATTAAACCTCATCTGCCATTTACCTGCCCACGTTTCCAGTCTCTCCAAGTCCTCCTGGAGAGAAATTACATCCTGCTCTGATTCTATTACCTTACACAATTTAGTATCATCAGCAAAGATGGAGACTTTGCTCTCTATGCCAACCTCAAGGTCATTAATAAACAAGTTAAAAAGCAGGGGTTCCAGTACCGAACCCTGAGGTACTCCACTCGCAACTTTAGCCCAACCTGAAAAAGTTCCATTTATGATAATACTCTGTTGTCTGTCCTTTAACCAGTTTTCAATCCAGGTGCATACATTATTACTGAGTACAATTTGCTTTATTTTGTACGCCAACCTCTTGTGTGGAAACGTATGAAAAGCCTTTGCAAAATCTAAGTAGACCACATCAACTGTATTACCCTGGTCTAAATTCCTACTTACCTCCTCAAAGAAACAAATAAGGTTAGTTTGGCATGATCTATCCTTCATAAAGGGAGAGGGAGTGGCTCAATGAGTAAAAGACACTGACTGGCACCGAGAGTTTGAAGCAGGGGAGCCTGGTTCAATTCCCAGTGTCAGCTCCTTGTGACCTTGGGCAAGTCACTTTATCTCCCTGTGCCTCAGGCACCAAAAACATAGATTGTAAGCTCCACGGTGCAGGGACCTGTGCCTGCAAAATGTCTCTGTAAAGCGCTACGTATAATTAGCAGCGCTATACAAGAACATGCTATTATTATTATTATAAATCCATGCTGGCTATTACTAATAATTTTGTTTTCCATTAGGTATTCCTGAATATTATCCCATATTAAACCTTCAAGTAGTTTCCCCACTATTGAAGTCAGGCTTACAGGTCTGTAATTCCCTGGTTATGATCTAGCTCCCTTTTTAAATATAGGCACCACATCTGCTTTACGCCAAACTTGTGGTACTGAGCCTGTGGAAATGGAGTCCTTAAATATTAAATGTAATGGTTTAGCTATTACTGAGCTTAACTCCTTGAGAACTATTGGATGTATGCCATCGGGGCCAGGTGCCTTATTTACTTTAATTTTTTCAAGCCGCCTCTTAACTTCTTCCTCAGTTAACCAATTGTTCATTAATATGGAGGTTGTGGCTTCCTCCTGCGGCACTACTATTGAAATTAATTCTTCCCTGGTAAACACAGAGGAAAATAATTTGTTTAATACCTCTGCTTTTTCCTTATCTTCAATAATCAATAATATTGTACAATATATGTGTGTAGTATATAGAGTGTATATAGGTATACTATACAGTGTGTATAGTGGTACAATATATGCGTGTAGTATATAGGGTAAAGTAACACACAGGGGGTATATAGGTATAATATACAGGGTGTATTAGTATATAGGGGTAAAGTATACAGGGCGGATGGCCTGTGTGAACTGATCCTGTCTGGATCCCCTCCTGGCAGACTCCCCAATTCCAGATTTGTCAATCGTACTCCTACACACTGAGTGCTTGGGCTGGAGCACATGGAGACCAAGGAGTCACGGGGTGAGGGGGGAGAGGAGAACACAGAGTCACAGGGGAGGGGGAGTCACGTGGGAGGGGGGAGAGTACAGGGAGTCACGGCGTGGTGGTGGTGGTGGGGGGGGGGGGGGGGGGGGAGAACGCGGGGGGCGGGGGGGGGGGGAGAGGCACGGGGGGGAGCACAGAGTCACAGAGAGCGCTCGGGGGTAACACAGAGTCATGGGGGGAGAGCACAGTGTGTCACAAGGGGAGAGCAAAGTGTATCACGGGGGAGAGCAAAGTGTATCACGGGGGGAGGAAGAGCACAGAGAGCCACGGCGTGAGAGCACAGAGAGTCACAGGGAGGAGAGCACAGAGTCACGGCGTGAGAGCACAGAGAGCCACAGGGGGAAGAGCACAGAGTCACGGGGGGAGGAGAGAGCACAGTGTCACGGCGTGAGAGCACAGAGAGCCACAGGGGGAAGAGCACAGAGTGTCACGAGGAGAGTGCACAGAGTCATAGGGTGGAGAGCAGAGAGTCACAGGGGGGAACACAGAGGAGTTCACGGGGGGGAGGAGGCACAGAGGTCCGGGGGGAGAGCACAGAGAGTCACGGGGGGGAGAGCACAGAGAGTCATGGGGGGGAGGGGAGAGCACAGAGTCACGGGGGGCGAGCACAGAGAGTCAAGGGAGGGTGAGAGCACAGAGAGCCACGGAGAGGAGAGCACAGAGGTCACAGGGGGGGGAACAAGAGAGAGTAACGGGGGGGGAAAGGGGGGACAGGAGCCCACAGGGGCAGGGGAGAACACAGAGAGTTACAGGGGGGAGAGCACAGAGAGCCACAGAGAGGAGAGCACAGAGAGTCACGGGGGGAGAACACAGAGAGTTACAGCGGGGAGAGCACAGAGAGTCACGGGGGGGGGGAGCACAGAGAGTCACGGAGGGGAGAGCACAGAGAGTCACGGGGGGAGAGCACAGAGAGTCACGGGGGGGAGAGCACAGAGAGTCACGGGGGGAGAGCACAGAGAGTCACGGGGGGGAGAGCACAGAGAGTCACGGGGGAGAGCACAGAGAGTCACGGTGGGGAGAGCACAGAGAGCCACGGAGAGGAGAGCACAGAGAGTCACGGGGGGGGGGGGAACACAGAGAGTAACGGGGGGGGAAAGAGCACAGAGAGTCATGGGGGGAGAACACAGAGAGTTACAGGGGGGAGAGCACAGAGAGCCACAGAGAGGAGAGCACAGAGAGTCACGGGGGGAGAACACAGAGAGTTACAGGGGGGAGAGCACAGAGAGTCACGGGGGGGAGAGCACAGAGAGTCATGGGAAGAGCTTGGGGGGAACACAGAGAGTAACGGGGGGAGAGCACAGAGAGCCACAGAGAGGAGAGCACAGAGAGTCATGGGGGGAGAGCACAGAGAGTCACGGGGGGAGAGCACAGAGAGTCACGGGGGGGGACAGCACAGAGACACACAGTGGGGAGAGCACAGAGAGTCACGGGGGGGAGAGCACAGAGAGTCACGGGGTGGGGGGAGAGCACAGAGAGTCACGGATGTGGAGAGCACAGAGTCACGGGGGGGGGGGGAGAGCACAGAGAGTAACGGTGATGAGAGAACAGAGAATCATGGAGGGGGGGGGGGGGGGTGAGGGAGGGCACAAGGGAGCTGACATTTTACCTTGGGGATTGATAGCCTGCAAGAAGAAAAAGAAGAATCTATTGTAACAGCATCAAACCTGTAATCCCTCCAACAAAGCGTCACTTAAACCCTCTCCTGCCAGAGACCTCACAGCATCACTTAACCCCTTTAATGTCAGAGCCATGCACAGCATCACTTAACCCCTCTAATGCCAGAGCCATGCACAGCATCACTTAACCCCTCCCCTGCCAGTCAGGCATAGCATCACTTAACCCCTCCCCTGCCAGAGGCATGCACAGCATCACTTAACCCCTCTCCTCATCCTGGCCTTTGCTGCTCTCCTCAGGAATGGATGTATCTTTCTCTACATCACCAAGACTATGTGGAGGAGAGAGAGAGAGTAGGGGGAGAGAGAGAGAGGTAGGGGGGAGGAGGGAGAGAGAGGAGGAGGGAGGGGGAGAGAGAGGAGAGGTAGGGGAGAGAGAGAGGAGAGGGAGGGACGAGAGAGAGGAGAGGGAGGGACGAGAGAGAGGAGAGGGAGGGGCGAGAGAGAGGAGAGGGAGGGGCGAGAGAGAGGAGAGGGAGGGGGGGAGAGAGGAGAGGGAGGGGGGGGAAAGAAAGAGGACACAGAGAGTGCATGTACTACAGGACTTACTGTTCTTGTATTGTCCTTGGGAGGGATCTGAGGATCAGAGAGACCATGAAGTAAGACACCACTCATTAGTATGCATACACAGCTCATTAATATGCATGTACAGCTCATTAATATGCATGTACAGCTCATTAATACGCATACACAGTTCATTAATATGAAAACACAGCTCCTTAATACGCATACACAGCTCATTAATATGAATACACAGCTCATTAATACGCATACACAGCTCATTAATATGAATACACAGCTCATTAATATGCATACACAGCTCATTAATATGCATACACCGCTCATTAATACGCACACACAGCTCATTAATATGCATACACCGCTCATTAATATGAATACACTGCTAATTAATACGCACACACAGCTCATTATTATGAATACACTTCTCATTAATATGCATACAGCGCTCATTAATATGAATACACTGCTCATTAATACGCATACACCGCTTATTAATACGCATACACAGCTCATTAATATGCATACAGCGCATATTAATATGCACACCGCTCATTAATATACATACACCGCTCATTAATATGCATACACAGCTCATTAATGTGCACACACCGCTCATTAATATATATATGCAGCCCATTAATACGCATATACAGCTCATTAATATGCATACACAGCTCATTAATATGTACACCTCGCTCATTAATATGTATATGCAGCTCATTATTACGCATATACAGCTCATTAATATCAGAGGTACAGTATTACTATTACAGGTAAATTGATTAATATTGCTCTTTAATATTACAGATTAGTAGGTGCAAGGAGTTGTTTGTCTTTGCCACACTGCCCTCTAGAGTTGATTTAAGGAACTAATTCTGAATCCACTGTATGTATCAGTTTCCATCGTATTATCCTGGGCTCATTGTGTCTGTTTTGTGCAGCCTGCTGCTGAGAAGTGTGTTACTGTTACAGGTCAGGGCCAGTGCTGCAGAAGAGCTTACACTCTGATGATCCTATCTTCACCTTTGTAGCCGAGGAAAGCAATATCCTTTCACATTGCTTCCATTAATACATATGTAGCCCCTGCTACAAATATACATATACTGTGAACACTGCAGAATGAATCTGCTCCACCTATCATATAACCACAGAATAGACACAATTACAAACATGTTTAAAAACATTTAACCAAAGAAATCACAACTTTTATATAATGTTACTAATATTTATAATAGGAATAATCAATTTCAACCTAAATGGATGGATATGGCTCCCTCTGGTGGACTTTTGGGAGATGTGTAGGATAGCACAGATATAAATAACATCAGAGCCCATCCTAAGGCCTCGGACACGCTTACCGCTGGCGTGCTGAGGCGCGCTGAGGCTCAGGGAAAGCGTGTGCTTTCCCTGGCCTTGCGGTTGCTTACCGCAAGCGCTCTCAGAAGGCCGTCAAGGGGCGGGCGCGTCACTGGCCGGGGGCGGGCCAGTGACGTCACGGAGCTGGTTCGCCCTCATTGGGCGAGCCGCTCACGTGACCGGCCTGTCTCGCCGGCAAGCGGGGGAATTTTAAATTCCTCTAAGACCTGCCCTTCCGCAAGCGCGCGAAAGCGCAGGTGAGCCCCTACTAAAGCCGCTCTAATTGGGACTGTAAGGGCTCAGTGCTGAGCGGGAGCGCGCGTCAGCACGCTTCCGCAAGCAAGCAGGCAACATGTCTGAGGCCTAACAGTTGTGATGAGATCTACCACTAATGGAACTATACAAATAAGAATCACAATCGGAAGGTATAGTGGCATAAAAGTACAATGGCTCTAAAACTCGCAGGGGGTGCTCAACTCTTCGACTGAGCCACTGATTGAGCCACCTGTGCTGAAGCAGAGATATAAGGCTTTGCCCCCGCTGGCGCTGAGCGCGCTCATTCTTGGAGAGCTCTCCAAGCATGAGCGCTGGGTGTCCTTTAAATTTTCGCAAGCACTCGCAGGAGGGGGGCAGGGGGGACGCTGCAGGGGAAGCTGAGCGCGCAAGAAAGTTGAACAAATTTGTTTACCTAAGCGCCGAGCGCCGGTGAGCGCATCGCGTGAGCAGGGACTTGCATATATATATATATATATATGCAAGTCACCTCGCCAAGCACCGCCCGCTCATCGAGCTCAGCGCTAGCGGAGACGCAGCCTAACACCTGACCTTTTGGTGGCCCTTGAAGACTGGAGTTGGCCGCCCTTGAACTAGGCCTAAACAAACCGCTAATTTGTCCCAAAAAAAGGACTGGGGAAAAAAGGAACTAAAACAGATGAGTATCGTGAAAAATTAGACAGAGCGCAAGGAGACTGAGCGACAGGTCCAACAGTGTGAGCACTGCAATGGGTGAACGGCTGTGAACCAGCTGAGAGCTAATCAGATGTTACCAACTGCTGTCAGGAGAACATTCAACCGTTCTTGACAAGGTCTAATGTGGAAGAAAGCCGACGAGAACGAGCTTTCCGAAACGGCTCAGGAACACGGCAGCCGTACGTGAAACGCTACGACAGAAGCGGAGAGTGGAGTTGGTCGCTTACTGGAAACTGGATCTTAAGGCTGCAGTTTGTCCAGGCAAACACCGTGATGTAAAGCGCCTCCGTGCGCAAAACGCGTCAGAGTATCTGGTTTTTGTGGCTGCCATGCATCTCTTTTTTTTGTGTCAGACAATAAATCTGTTTTTAACCAGCAATATCTTTTCAGACCCTGTTTTGTTCTACGGAGCCGAGCTTCCTCTCACCTGCTGTTTAGCCGGCTCTTCCAAACAACTGAATGTGCAAGGGACGTGCGATCAAAAATGTCGACATCAAGTACAGTTACTAATAGGGCGTGGGCCGCACCAAAACCTGCCATGAAGCTAGAGATTGGAAGACAGGAGAAGGCCTCGGCAGTGCAAAGCTGATATTCGGCCAAATGGACATTAAACACATATTGGTTGAACCCAACGAAGGGCGGTTCACCCCTCCCCCCCCACCCGAAACGTGGTGTTTAACCTCTGCACATTGGGATGGGTAAATGGATACTTTGTGCAGTGGCTGTGGCTGCGCTGTGCAGTTACTTTCGGGTTTGTTGTGCTGATGAAATGGACATTGAAGACTCGCTTACACGTTCTGGGACTGCTAGTGTATCTTAATGCTTTAGGCTCGGCAGTCTGACCGACCAGACATTCAAGTGGGTGATCTTGTATTACTCAAGTCGAGCGGCCAATGGGACTCATCGTCAAAAGCTTTCCCAGCGGAGTTGGAGATGGTCCATAAGGCTGAGGCCAAAGTGGCTAGATGAGGGACAGTGAAGAGCTTCATCAGACCCATCACGGAGATGACTACTTCTCACGTCTCATGAAGGTAAGGGAGAAACAATATACCACAGTCAAAGTTGACCCTTGTTTATTCTGTGATGCATTATGTTGTTTAACAGATCTTACAAATATGTTATACCATGCGTGGAGTGTCCTGTATTCACCGGGAGTTTAGGGGTTTCTCTGCTCTAGCGTTCATTTAAGGAAGGCATCCCGAATCCATATATCTGTTTTCCATAGCATTGGTCTCTGCTCACTGTATCTTCATCAGGATGGTGAAGGCCTTGTATTGGACCTAAACATTGGTCTGACAGTTGGACTACAATACAGATCTTTATTTCACCCTCTCAGGTGCTGAGATCAAGGAGCAGGTTTTTGTCTCCATATTTGGATACAAGTCACACATGGCATCACTGATGACATCACAACTAATATGATCCCATCACACAACCCACAAGCTGCCACGTAATCTTGGGTCACTCTGAAAATCCAATTTGCAACATTAGCAAAAATACAGGCGCAGCCAAAGTCCTTCCTGCGTGCGGGATCACTGTTTGGGACGAGAGTACAATGTCCCACAAACGCATTAGAGGCTCTTGATCGAACACTTCAGGACCTCAGAGGGAATGAAACTATGATGGGTGGAGTTGTTTTAACGGGGGATTTTCACCAAACGCTCCCTATTGCACCAAAGGGAACTATGGCTGAGGAGCTAAAAGCATGTTTAAAAATGAATATCTCTGGCGGAATGTCACCATTACTGTCCTGGAACAGGATTGTGTTATTTCTCTGTCTTCAGGCTGCCAGAGCTGCTCAGCCTAGCTGTTGCAACAATGTTACGACCCCTTGTGGGTTTCTTGGCTTTCGCCAGTTGCCTTGGCAACCCCCCCTGCCTTTTTAACAGGATGGACTGCTCCCCCTCCCCTTGCCAGGTGGTATTGTCCCAGTTAATTTCCCATCAGCCCAGACCAGCATGCTGCCTCTTAGTACCAGCAGCCATCCTGAGCTGTCATCTCTCTTATCCTGGTAAAGTTACTGGTTTTTACCTATCCCTATATCTTGCATTTAGCCCACTTCCCCTATAGCTCCCCTCCCGCTCCTTTGCTCTCATGTCCCAGTGTTCCCTCAGTACTTCCCCCCCCTTTTTATTTGTATGTTGTTGCCCCAAAATAAACACCTCAGCAACTAAGAAGCTTCCCTTGCTTGGTATATGGGATTGAGTTAACCTGCCTGCCCCTACACATCTCTCAGGGTGTGCTTGGGCCAGAACAATTACCAAATTAAAGCTTACAACACACACGCGAGTTCATTTACAAGGCAATGATTCTGCTGGCAGATTCGCTCAACTGCTACTCAATCTTGGCGAAGAGAAACTTCCAGTTGAACGACTCTCTGGGCTGCTCCATTTCCCAGAAAACGTTTGCAACATCGTACGTGACATGTATGTATTAAAAGACAAACATACGAATGCCTGTCGAAAAATACAAACGGCTTAGCGAATTCTTGCTCAAAAAAAACAATTGTGTCCATGAAATCAACATATAAATAGAGCAGAAATCGTCTGGAGAATCTGGGATATACAAGTTAATCGACACCGTCATGGGTATAAATGAAGCAGTTCAATATCTCACAGAGTTTCTTAACTCATTCGAACCATCCCGGGTGCAGGCACTTCATTTGATGCCTATAATTGCCTCGCCCATCGTGTGCTTGCGAAACGTAGGTGTTCCAAGACTACGTAATGGAACTCGACTAATAGGGAACAATCTTTAACCTAATGTCATCGACGCCGCTATTTTAACCGGCTGTGTTAAGGGAGAAGACCTCTTCAGACTAGGAATCCCGCTCATCCCTACCCCCATTCTTTTTTACATTCAAACTTCAGTTCCCAGTGAAGCTCGGCTTTGCCGTGTCAATTAATTCATCTCAAGGACAGTCCCTTCAAGTATTTAGAAAATATCTTTATGTTGGAGGCTCCAGTGGGAACTGGATACAATGTGTATGGTTTTTTTTGCGCCTAATGGTAAAACCAAAAATACAGTTTATCTGAAAAGACATACTTTTTTCATTAAGAAACTAAAAAAAAAATGGAATTATCCATTTTATAAATCTCTGTATTTTTTGGTTTCTTAGAATTCGCCGGGGCAGCTAGTACAATATATTTTTGGTATAGGACATTCAAATTCAATACCTGCTCATTAATATTCAGTTTCCTCCCATGAATATCACTGATATTAGTTAATATTACCAGCTCAGGGTGTTATTACTCGAAAGCCCTAATATTCACATTAATATTAGATATTGTCGTGATGGTCTGACTGTGCGTGTGCGTATATTATAGGTATATATAATTCTCCTCACCTCATATTCATCCCATCCATAACTGACCTCAGTATCTTGCCTGTGAGAGAGCAGAGCGTCACTTAACCCCTCCTCTGCCAGAGTGGCACTTAACTCCTGCCCTGCTAGAGCCCTGCAGACCTTCACTTAACCCCGCCACTGCAGAGCGTCACTTAACCCCTCCCCTCAGAGCGTCACTTAATCCTTCCCCTACAGAGCGTCACTTAACCCCTCCCCTGCTAGAGCCCTACAGAGCGTCACTTAACCCCTCCCCTGCTAGAGCCCTGCAGAGCGTCACTTAACCCCTCCCCTGCTAAAGCGTCACTTAACCCCTCCCCTACAGAGCGGCACTTAACCCGTCCCCTGCTAGAGTCCTCCACAGCATCACTTAACCCCTCCCCTGCTAGAGTCCTCCACAGCGTCACTTAACCCCTCCCCTGCCAGAGCCTCACACTCTTGACAGACACCTAGTGTCATTTAACCCCGTCTCTTTACAGACACCTGCCGATTGTCACAAGCCAGAATCCCTGCAGCGTGTCACTTAACCCCTCTCCTGCAGAGCTTCGCTCCTCTCTGCCACTGTCAGAATGTTGGGTGCAGATAATTCCACTGATGACATCACAGAGAAGAGGAACCCATATGTCATACCTCAGGGATGCTTCCCTGTGACTCTTCCCCTATACAGCGGGGAACTTTAAAGATGGCCGCTAACTTGACTGAGTTTCTTATTGAGCCGGTGTGGAGCGGGGATGTAAAGAGAGAGGGGACAGAAAAGAGGGAAGATCATTTCTGTATAAGGAGGACTGGAATTGGTTCATAGGAGAAGGGCAGAAAGAAGGGCATAAGGACAGAAGGGGGTGAGAGAGGGGTAGAGAGAACCAGAGAAAGAAGGAGGAGGGAGGGATAGAGAATGATGAGAGAGATGAGTCAGGGATAGAGACAGAATGAGGAGAGAGATGGAGGGATTGAGGGGAGGGGGGAGAGATGGAATGATAGAGATAGAAGGGGGTAGTGAGAGGGATAGAGATAGAATGGAGAGGGAGGGATATAGAGAGTAGGTGGGGAGAGACATAGAGATAGAAAAAGGAGGGAGGGATAGAGGGAATGGGGGAAAGATGGAGGGATTGAGAGAGAAGGTGGGGAGAGAAATAGAGATAGAAGAGGGAGGATAGAGAGAAGAGGGAGGGCTAGATATATAGAGAGAGAGAGGAGGAAGAGGGAGGGATAGAGAAAGAGGAGGAAGAGGGAGGGATAGAGATAGAAGGGGAGAGGGAGGGATAGAGAGAAGGTGGGGAGAGAAATAGAGATAGAAGAGGGAGGGATAGAGAAAGAGGAGGAAGAGGGAGGGATAGAGATAGAAGGGGGAGAGGGAGGGATAGAGAGAGAAGGTGGGGAGAGAAATAGAGATAGTAGAGGGAGGGATAGGAGGAAGAGGAGGGATAGGGGGAGAGGGAGGGATAGAGCGAGAAGGGGGAGAGGGAGGGATAGAGAGAAAAGGTGTGGAGAGGAATACAGATAGAACAGGGAGGGAGAGATAGAGGGAGGAGGGATAGAGAGAAGGTGGGGAGAGGAATAGAGATAGAACAGGGAGATAGATAGAGAGGAGGGGGAGGGATAGAGAGAAGGTGGGGATAGGAATAGAGATAGAAGAGGGAGTAAGTGATAGAGAGAGGGGAGGAAGAGGGAGGGTGGGATAGAGAGGGGAGGGAGGGATAGAGAGAGGGGAGGAAGAGAGAGGGATAGAGATAGAAGGGG
>WSYH01001125.1:0-24508 GCA_036426205.1 Ascaphus truei
AAGCCTCCTAATTGCGTACCTCTGTGAACGTCCGTCCACAGGGCCGTGGGGGCATTCCAGGGGGCGTTCCTAGTTGGGCAAACCACTCGCGTGACCTGTCTGTCGCGCTGAGAAATCAGTTTAACTGTTTTCTCACGCAACATGGAAGCGAACACTGCCTTAAGGCAGTCTGTTCGCACAGTGTGCTGACGCGTCCGCACGGTCTGCTGTACCATGTCCGAGGCCTAAGGGAGGGGAGAGCAAACTTTTTGGTTTCCCCCACTCCCTGCCTGCTCTTCCCCCCGTTGCTCGCGCCACCTTACCCCCTTACCTTTGCTCCGGCATCATTTGACATCACAACGTTGCATGACGTAGCGTTGCCATTTGACCCCGCCGCGTCATTTGACTGGGTTGTCATGGCGACGCATCACCAGAAGCCACCAGAGAGAATGTTGGAGAGACATACAGAGGCCTTGCACACTCCCGTGGCATTTTATTTAAATGTTGCGGGAAGAGTGCTGGGCCTCTGTAAGCACCACCCTTCCCCCCCAGAAAATGTCACGCCCCCTGGGGGGCGCACCCCCCCCAGTTTGTGGACCCCTGATCTAAGATGCATTTCAACAGTGTGTGCATAAATATCTATCTATATAAAACCAATATAACTATTTTAATGTCTGATTGTCTATATAAAGAATATACCCTTCATACCCGAGGAAGGACCCTGAGAGGTTAGAAAGCTTGTAACATATCAGCTACTTGTTGATCCAATAAAAGGTATCATACCCCCTACTCCCTCTCGCTCCTCTGTTACTACATGGAAGAAAGGACCGGCACGGCCCCCCACCCTTCTTTGTTAAACTTATCAGGGTAATTGGCTTTCTTAGAAACATTTGATCATCCTTAAGGTAACAACCTTACTTATTTGCAGCTTGTTAAGAAATGAATATGTTTCCCTTTTCTCCTGGCTGTCTGAATTTAATATGATCTCAATATCATGTTTATCTTTTTGACTAGTGATGGCTTTATAATCACTATACACACAATGGACAAAACAAAAAAGAATAATTCACTTTTAGTTTTATCACCAAATGATATTAGATAAATATTTTTTTTTTAAATCCCTGAAGCTTTGGTTTACCACGAGAATGTTAGTTTTCAATTTAATTTTTTTAAATACTTATATTTTCAGATTTTAACGTGTCAATCAGCTCTATTTACCAATACGCTTGGCTGCAGTTTGTTTCTGCTGAAGGTTACAGCTCCTTCCTTAAAAGTGACATTACCAACCTGTTCCTGATGCTATTTTGATTTTTATGTATGTAGCCCATGGACCCCCACCCAATCTCATATCGGGTACCCTAGGGTGTCTCAAGGTCTGGCTACGTGTCTGAGTGTGGTGGGTACCTGCTGGCAACAGGAGGGCCTGAGTCTCCCACGATGACATGGGGGACAACAGGACAGGTCTCTGGGGTGGATGCCTTCGTTCTACTTCAATGGTGCAGCACCTCCATCTGTTGTAGGCCCCAGGGATATGGGGTGGAATACCTACTGCAGAATCCCCTCCCAGGGATGAGAGATTCCAGTCTCCACACAAGTCTCTTATAATTAGCAGCATCTCTTTATTTGTCTCTCTCTCCACAGCATGCAGACAGGTATCACATATGAGCAGCCAGCCAGCTGTACTCCCTTAGGATGTCCCTGACTCCCCTCTGGGCCTTAGGGGCACCCAAAGTGGGGCTAGCTCTTCCCTCACCCCGTAAGCAGGGTGAGAGGTACTGTCTGCTCTACTCATCTGGATCCTAACTAACTAACACCACTAGATCCGAGAGTTAGAACTCTCCAGGAACTCTACTAAATAGGAAATGCACTGCTCTTTATGGTTTCAGCAGGCACCACCCCTGTGTCTCTTGATTGGACACAGGGTCAGGTGATCTACCTTCACCATTTCAGGGCAAGTGCTTGATGTGGGGAAAACCCATGATAACTCCTGGCAAACCTGCTCTTAACAGGGATTACTGCACAGGAGGAGGATAGAAATATAGCCCATAACCTTACCAGGGCTACATGTACAAAGCACAACCCTGCAGTAATGTGTTCACATAGTCACTTCTGCTAATTATTCAAACTTGCTTCAGCTCACCAGAGCTGTTTTAATGCAAATGGTATATTATATATACAGGTGCAGCCACGAGTATCCGAACACTTGCCTTGGAAAATCTGGGGCAATCTCCCAGTAATGCTACAACATTTCTGTGACATTTCTGCAGAAAGACTAATGGCCCATCGGATTAACACAGCGGGGGTCCCTGGCAGTCCCATTCAAACTGACCAGGGATCCCTGCTATGTTAATCCAATGGGCCATTAGTCTTTCTGCAGAAATGTCAGAGAAATGTTGCAGCATTACTGGGAGATTGCCCCAGATTTTTCAAAGCAGTGTTCGGATACTCGTAGCTGCATCTGTATATATAAGTAACATGGCCTTCCGGCAGTTACTTCTTGTTCTGGGCTTATCCTCTGTCAGTCATGTTAGAACAGGCAGTGGAAAGGTTAATTCCTTCACAAAGCCTGTTTGTGTATTCAGCTTTGAATATGTAGCCATATTCAAGGGCAGGCTTTGCAACATGAGGTATGTCAATCAAAGGGGTGGATATTGGTTAGAACACCCCCTGCTATGTGTGGGCCAATCTGTATCCGACTTTGTCTTGTAATGATTCAAAGTTAGAGACACTCCCCTGAGATGTCCAAATTGGGACACACCTCCTAAATTAAGTTATCAGTTAGTGAGATCAGTTAGAGAAGGGAGTTATTGAGTTGAGCTGATAGAGAGAAGGACATAGAAGAGTTCTCCCCCTCCTGCCCCACCTGGGTAAGGAGGGAGGGGAATTATGCTGCTAAGAGCAGGATGGCAGAGAATGCTGAGCAGGGCCTAGGCATGCAGAGAGACAATGCCGTGTATCATGCTGTATGCTGCTCTGCTGAATAAAGACCAACAGAAAAGAGATACTGCTGTGTGGAGTCACTGTCTTTGGTGAATGAGGAGTGTCAGTGGGGGTCCCTCCTCTGAAGACCCAGAGGATCCCTACTGGCTGGAAGCGTTGCTACCACCAGAGATGACCCAAGCAAGGTACCTGTCTCAACCCCTGTCCTGGGTTCTACCCACAACACTGCAGAGCCTCAGCCCTCCTGTTTGCCAGCAGGTCACAGCACCAAGACCCATTTAATGCAACCAGAAGGAGGGTACCCCCCCCCCAATCTCACGTAGGGGGGGAAGGGTGTTACATATATATTTATAGATAGATTTATCAATAAATAGATAGCATTGTGATTTATAAATGAGGATTAATATTTGCATATTGTCCATGTGCTCACTTGTGACTTCTGGTTATCATGTTGAACCACAACATTTACAAAATGGTCACCCTAAACTAGTGATTTTCACTTTGGTTTATCACAAAACATTTGCGATTTTTCACATTGTGTTGTTTTCTAAATTATTCGTATAGTAATTATGGAGACATCGTCAGTCACACTGATAAATCTATGTAGCGGATATGCTTGAATTCTGCTAACCCAGAGAAGAAGGGAACTCCATCATTTTTAACATGATGTCACTTTCATGGTGATTGAGTCTAAGGAAACCAACTACATGGACTGCCCTTTGTAGCAGAAATCAGCTCTTTGGTACCTTTTGAAACTTCTGACCCCTCTCTCTTCAAACTCAGTACCTTTGTGCCAACAAAAGACTTGGTCCTGGGAATGGAATAAAACAGCCATTAGGGATCTCTGCAGAGGCCGCAGAAGTAAAGCAAAACGGAAAACAACAATAACGTCTACACCTTTGTAATCTTTTACAAAACAAAGACATTATGATGGGGAATACTGCACCATTATATGAACTGAGAATGTGCTTGTATGGGGATGATTCATTAAATTGTTATAGTGCTAATTGAGGCACTAGGACGCAAACTCAACTCAATGGCAGTATCAATTGGCACTATTGTAGTTTAACGATTTAATGAATAACCCCCATAGTCTCAATACTTTAAATTTAAGGCTAAGGGATAAATTTGAGATACGTCAAAGTGGGCGTTTTTGGCTCAATAGCCCCATAGACTTGAAATGGGGCCTTTTGTCTGAAAATAGCCAGAACGACAGCTTCGGACTATTTAAAATGTACCTCTAAGAGGAAAAAACAACAGGTCAACACCTACTAAGTATAGAATGGCAACCAAATGTATGAATGCCCATAAAGTGATGCAGAAAATAATATGTTGTGTTGGTGCTATAGGATGTTGATAGCAAGGGGTGGGCCCTTTGACTCCTGTTTTTGTTTCGGTTCCAAAAAATGTTTGCGTTTGCATTTTGCTAGAAGTAGATTCATTGTGGCTTTTTTGGATTAGTAAAAAAAATTATGGAAAAGACTCAAAATTTGGGGGCTCTTTTCTCAGGAGTTCACGGGGTGTTCTTTTCCATAAAAGTTTGACCAATTTAAAAATAATAAAAGTAGAAGAAGAAAAAAATGAAAACAACAAAGAAAAGCCTATCCAAGGATGAGTTTTTCTCTGGTTTTGGGTTGAATTTAAGCTCAGTTTTGAAAGTTTGCGCCAAAGTTCAATGTGAACTTCCACATATGATAGTTCACAGTGTCAAAATCCGAACTTTGCAAGCTCCGAATCATATGTGGAAGTTCACATTGAACTTTGGCTATACTATGTATACTTTGAATCTATGTATTATTTGTAGACTATATTTTGAAACATGCTATTTTAATACTTTTTTAATGACCTGACAAACTAACAGATAGGACATTAAAGCATCAGCCTTGGTGCTGCTCAATAGCTTTCTTTGTGGATCAGGTACTCAGTTGAACAAGCAAAGAATGTATGATATAACATGTTTTCATTGCTATTTCTTTAAAGAGAAAGATCTTTTAGGAGAAAGAATCCAAGAAGGTGTGGAACTAAATCGTGTCAATTCAAATATGAACCATGCAGACGAGGACAATTCATCTTCTTCAAACTCCGAAAGATGGGTAATTACAGAACTCTCTTATCCCTGAGTTTCAGGTCATTAAAAAAGTGTAGGGTCACATGAACTGCTGTGTACATGGATGGTGCTATACAAATAAAGATATACATGTATGCATATCACAACTCCTGCAGTATATTACTGTCCTCGATACTGATGCTATACACATAGCTACTGTGCTGTATATACATATATACCTTGAATTAATATGTAGTAATAACAAGACATCAAATCTGATATTTTGAAACATGCTATTTTCTCAAGTTAGCAAGGAACATATCAGTTGATAACTGATAAGTTGATATCACGATTGTGCCAAGAAAGAGCTTCCTTCATAAGGCGAGAAGATCAGGAAATCTTACCTGAAATTCAGACATAAGTGCATGTGTTTTTCATTTCCTATAATGACTGTTCTGCACAACAATGAGTTGATAGAATCTACAAAAACAAGTATTTAATCAAATTAGCCAATCACTGCACACAATTGTAAAACATGTAATGTAACTTGTTGAATTAATTTTTACCACTTGTTTCTGTTTTGGGTTACTAGGCTGTCTCAACAATGTATGAGTCCTACCCCTTTGATTACTTTGCGATGAAAACATCTGAACATCAAGATAACACTGAGGCCTGTTCTGCACCCAACCTGCCTGAATCCTAGTTCCTGGGAGTGTCTAACAACTCAATGATGCTCAATGGAGCTCCTTAGATAACTTTGAACCATTGTGTTTGAAGTTCCCAACTAATGTTTCACACCGCTATATGTTACAGGTCTATACAACACTGAACTGGCACATTTTGCTAAGAGGAAATTTCTATAAAAAAATAAAAGTCAGTTTATGTGTTAGGGTGATGTTTATCTCTAATGTACTAACACCTTAGCAGTGATAAAAAAATAAGTCCAACAGCACTCATTTTTTTTGTCTTAGTATGCAAATAAGGGAGGATACCTGTACGCCACCTCAAATGCAAGAGTAACAACTGGAGTATTGCAAAAGCCATGGGTTGCCCTTCACACAAAAGGAATTTGAAATTAGAAGTCACTGAGTGACCAACACTTGGAAGCTATTAAAGATACTGTGCACTTTAGTTAGAGAGAGAGATACATATAAATTGATACAGTATAAAAAAGGTGAAATCAGTCACCTGGGAGGTCGAAACAGCACGTTTTTATAATTGTGCAATGGTCAAAAAAGAAATGAAACAATCAGAATTTCTGCCTCTTGCGTTGGATAATTTCAGAGCACAGTGATGGGTTTGTAGCTCTGTGCATAAGACTGCTGACATTATTTTGCCAAATGATTATTCCTAGTTAGTGCGTAGAATAAAATTACAACAGTTTTCACAGGTTATGCTAAACATACATTTTCGGTATCAAGGAAAGGAATTTGGGATTTGTACATGTTTTCTGTTTTAACGGAATTTCTTTGACCTATTGATCAACATGAAAATAGAACAATACAGGAGCCATTCTATAAAGCTCGTTTTTGGGGGGGGGGATTAAAACCTTGCAAGAAGCACTTTAGTACATGGGTTCTCCTAATCAATAATTTTGCCCACTGTGATGAATTGCTTTATCAGATAATGTTAATTGCTTTGAATGTCCCTTCCAAGATGTAAGAAGGAATCAAGCATGAATGTATTAAAGATATTCCATTTTAGTTTTTATAATCCTCGTGTTATAAATGTTCAATTTGTGAGTAAAAGTTAAGAAAGATGGTTTATTTTAGCTTCTAAATTCACGTGCAGGATAGGTAGTAATCCAGAGAAAATCCACAGGAACAAAGGTGTCCTCATAAAACCCACCCCTCATCAGCTGCACTAGTATGTATGTATATCTTTATTTATACAGCACCCACAGATGTACTTACTGTAGCGCTTTATAAGCGAGACAATACAGTACAGTACAGACATTATAGTACGAGTGCAACAAAGAAGATCACACAATAGGAAAGGAAATCCCTGCCCCGTAGAGCTCACCATCTAAGTGGTTTGATGGGAAATTTACAGAGACAGCAGGTGAGGGAATACAGTAAGTGCAGTAGATGGCAGTCATTGGTAGGAGTGACTATGGGTGTGGGACAGTAACTATGAGTCTAGGCTATTGAAATGTTTCATTTAAGAGGTGAATTTTAAGGTTGGTCGTATAGGTGGGGAGAGAAGGTGCTTGGCGTAAACTGAGTGTGAGGGAGTTCCACAGGTGATGGGCAGTTAAGGAAAATGGGTTAAAGCGAGAGAGCGCAGTAGAGGTGAAAGGGATGAAAAGGAGACAGTTGTGGGTGAAAATGTATATGTCAAGCAGCCCTGAGGAAGGATCCTTAGTGGGCTGAAATGTCATTTTTAGTATCGACTACAATATATTCTTTTTTTGATCATTATGTTGCAGTGCTGTGTCGTATTCATCAAACTTCAGTTGGGTGAAGTATTTACTATATTTTATTGTATTTGATGCGTACAGATGCCAGTTTTCTGTATTCATATATGTTGTCCCTGTTGCTTTCTCACTTTCTCATTTAAAGAATGTACACAGGTAGGAGTGCTGGTTCCTGTCTTAGTTGTACCAACTTTCTATGTTGATAACATTTGAACATGACATTTAATTTCACTGGATAGCATCAATAGGCTGCTGGTCGCTACAACAGACAATAGGTAAATACAGCAAAAATGTGCTATGTATGCACAGACCCAGGGCCGCCGACATGGGTTGGAGAGCCAGGACAAGTGTCCTGGGCCCAGTGTCTACTGGAGACCCGTCTGACCATCGCTGCAAGTTGGGCCTGACTGCTTTGTCTGGCTGCTGGTCCCTGGCTCTCCCCAGCTGCTGGCCTCCCTCACTGTCCCGTTCCTGGCCTCTCTCTCACATCGGTGTGCATCGTGCCTCTCTCTGACGCCGGTGCATGCCAGAAGCTGTGCCAAACTTCCGGCACGCAACGGCATGAGAGAGAGGCTCGGCGTCAGAGAGAGGCCTGGTGCAGGAGAGTGATGGAGGCCTGCGCAGTGGGTGAGAGTGAGGGAAGCTTGCAGCAGCTGGGTGAGCCAGGGCCTGAGACCATTCCTAAGGTAAGTGCATGTTTTGTATGTATTTGGGGAGAGGTTTGTATGTATTGGGTGGGGGTGCATTTTGTATGTATTTGGGGGGATTTCTATTTATTTCGGATGGGGGGTATGTGTTTTGTGGGGGTGGTTTTTATTGTATGTATTTTTTATTTTTTTAATGTATGTATTTGGGGGATGGGGTTTGTTTGTATGTATTTGGGGAGTGGTGTGGGTTGTATGTACTTGAGGAATTCTTTTCATGTATATGAGGGGTGGGGTTTTTGTATGTATTTGGCTTTTTCGTATGTATTTGGGTGTGGGTGTTTTGTATGTATTCGAGGGGGGTTTGAATGTAGTGTGTGTGTGTGTGTGTGTGTGTGTGTGTGTGTGTGTGTGTGTGTGTGTGTGTGTGTGTGTGTGTGTGTGTGTGTGTGTGTGTGTGTGTGTGTCCAGGGGGGAATGAGTGTCAGTATGGGGAATTGAATGAGAGGGGTAATTTATGGAGAGGGGAGAGTGAGATGTGTTGTAAGAGGAAGGGTGAGGGGAGAGAGTCAGTGAGGAAGAGAGGGGGTCAGAGGGGAGAGAAATACATGAGGAAAGGGGGACAATAGAGAAGGGGGCTCACAAGGAGGTGTGAAATGAGGGGACTCAAAAGACCGCCAACACGGGGAGGGGGAAACACTAGTCCTGGGCCCAGGGAAATCTGTCTGTGTACCTGCAGAGACCAAATCACTTGTGGCAAGTTTTTCAATGTGCAAGTGAAACAAAGTGAAACCAAGAAACCCTTTTGCGAACACAAACTCAAAATTCACCTTACAAATACTTTGGCAAAAATAACTCTTGCATTAATATCTTGTGTAACGGTGTTTCCCCACCCAATCACAGATAGAGGCCATTACAGGGTGTGTGGTGCATAGACTTGCTGGCAACAGGAGGGCTGAGTCATCCGCCGATGGTATTGGGGCACAGGAACAGGCTTCTGGGGTTCATACCCCACATATCTCCTTAGCAGTGCAGCACCTCCATCTGCGGTAGGCTCCAGGAACTACAGTTCTACAGGAGATCTCCCACTGTAGAACTTATTACCTCTCTCCCCAGTAAGGTCATGCACCAGGCAGGAGGTATATTGCAAAACAGGAACGGGTTTATTACTACAATCTGCAGTAACAGTTACTCAGCAGTCTTCTGCCGGATACAGTTTGTCTGGTCAGCTATCACTGAAGATGGTTCCTGGACCGCCACTACAGGCCAAGGGCACCCGCAGCTGTCCTAGTTCTTCCCCACCTCCCTAGCAGAGGCAAAGGTATGGTCTACACTCACTCTCCCCGGAAGGAAGAGCAGAGGGGAAGGCCCCAATCTCAGGCTCCCAGTTGTGTGACCTGCCTTCTTCAAGTGGGGGAAGGAAAACATTCTAACTTTAGAGCGGTTCTGCCCTTAAGTACAGCCAGAAGGCAGGCACCCCGTTGTCCCAGCTACAACAGTATGTACCACCCTCTGCTGTCACTCAAGTGCAGTACTAAAGGTGAGGGGGAAAACCGCATACCAACTACTGGCAACCTGATAGTACCAGGGTTTACTACCAGCCCATTGGGTAGAATAGTCGGGGGGAGGGGGACCTGCTACACTTGCATTAAACGGGCAATGGATGGAAGGGAAGTAAACATAATTATGCCCCTTTACAAAGCATTAGTAAGACCACACCTTGAATATGGAGTACAATTTTGGGCGCCACTCCTTAGAGAAAAGACATTATGGAACTAGAGAGAGTGCAGAGAAGAGCTACCCAATTAATAAAGGGGACGGACAATCTAATTTATGAGGAGAGGCTAGCTAAATTAGATTTATTTACATTAGAAAAGAGGCGTCTAAGAGGGGATATGATAACTATACACAAATATATTCGGGGGCAGTACAGGGAGCTTTCAAAAGAACTATTCATCCCAATGGCAGTACAAATGACTCGGGGGGCATCCCTTAAGGTTGGAGGAAAGGAAATTTCACCAGCAACAAAGGAATGGGTTCTTTACAGTAAGGGCAGTTAAAATGTGGAATTCATTACCTATGGAGACTGTGATGGCAGATACAATAGATTTGTTAAAAAAAAAGGTTGGACATCTTTTTAGAAAGGAAAGGTATACAGAGATATACCAAATAAGTAAACATGGGAAGAATGTTGATCCAGGTAATAATCTTAGTGCAAATTTTTGGAGTCAGGAAGGGATTTATTTTTGGATGATATGTCACTGGGTTTTTTTGTTTGCCTTCATCTCGATCAATACGTAAGTATACAGGTATATAGGATAAAGTATCTGTTGTCTAAATTTAGCATAGGTTGAACTTGATGGACATATATCTTTTCTCAACCTCATCTACTATATATAACTATGTAACTATGTAACTCGTACAGATTGCTGTAGATTAGATAGTAGAAAAAAAATAACAGCCATATGAACCCAAGTCATTTTGCAATATAAACTCAGAAAGAAAAAATGTGAGCGCTGTCCCTTGATATTCCTCCCTTTAATAACGGGTCCTCCCTGCTGCTCCCAGTCTCCCGTGATCAACGGGGCACACTCAGTCACAAAAATACACAAAAATAGGAGCGCATGGAAAGAAACAAAGCCGAAATTAGTACACAAAATCTTTATAAGTAAAAAAGACAGAACATATAACACCACATGACAGGTAAAGATCACAATGATCAAATGATCCGTGACATCCACAGAGGATGAGGAACAGCTAAAACTGAACCTCACGACTGGATACTCCATGCTATCCCTAGATATAATAGCAGGGAAAGAGTCTTGGGCAAGATGATAGAAAGCACACAGACCTCAAGCTAAAGAGCTCCTGTCAGCATCCTCGTGGAGTCTAGGAACTGCAGCCCGGATGTCCGTCGTAAACATTAAACTCACGGGGATAGCATCAGGCCACAAAATGCTCATTTAAAAAAATGGGCCATTTCAATAAATTCATTTAAGCCACCAGGCGATTTACTTCCCAGGGTATATATCCAATATTGCTCCCTTTGGAGAAGATGATTCTCCCTATCGCCTCTCCTAGGGTCCCTGGGAACAAGTTCAATTCCCCGGAAGTGTAATTTATCCGCCCTCCCTTCAGGATGGGTTAGAAAATGTTGAGCTAAATTATGGATGGTTTTACCCCTATCCAGATTTTGTTGAGCATTCTTAATCCATTAATATGTTCACAGATGCGTTTTTTCTATCCGGTATAGTGATCCCTATTGGCTAAGGGTTTCTCTAGTCAGGTTTTTAAGTAATACCCTGGGATCACATGACTGTCCCCTAAAGAAGTGTCATATGACACGAAATGCGTAGGTGATGTCATACGCAGCGACGTGACGGACATCCGGGCTGCAGTTCCTAGACTCCATGAGGACACTGACAGGAGCTCTTTAGCTTGAGGTCTGTGTGCGTTCTATCATCTTGCCGCAGACTCTTTCCCTGCTATTATATCTAGGGATAGCATAGAGTATTCAGTCGTGAGGTTCAGTTTTAGCAGTTCCTCATCCTCTGTGAATGTCAAGGATCATTTGATCATTGTGATCTTTACCTGTCATGTGGTGTTATATGTTCTGTCTTTTTTACTTAAAGATTTTGTGTACTAATTTCGGTTTTGTTTCTTTCCATGCGCTCCTATTTTTGTGTATTTTTGCAAAATAAACTCAGTCTATTCAATAGCACAAAGGAAATGGAAAAGCGTGTTTCAACTTGAAAACATTCTCAGTAAGTAGGAAATAATGTGGTTTCAGAATGTGGGTTATTATAAAGATCAGTTTATTGACTTTCTCTACATCTTACCAGTGCTGTAACCGTGAGCAATAACAGTTATAGCTTTTCATCTGTATCATGCAAGTATTTGGATTATTTTTATTAATTCGCTCCAGTTTTTAATTTCTTTTTATTTGTTTAATGAAGCTTGTCTTTCAAGATGAAGTCCCAGATTGCATATACATATAAACAAGTATATAATAATCATGATAAAAATAATAATAATAATAACTTTAAAATATGAGGGTATATGGGGGACATGGATCCGAGGAGCAGGATAAACGGAAAACCTACATACCCTATCCACATTATTAGGATAACCAGGTTAGACAATGCAAACATCCTCATTGGCAAACAAACAGGTAGAACGTTCAGATGTAAAATACCAAGCTACTGTACTAGGTACTGAAGGATTTCAGGTGTATTATATGTGTTTATTTTCTATTACATTATATACAAATGAACGTCACCCGCAACAGGCAAATTAGAAGAAATGCAGAATTGACAGGATTTGGGCCCAAAAAGGGCAAATTTACAGTACTAAAAGACAGGTAGCCTGACATGCTTGGGTAATAAGTATTCACTAATCAACATGCACGAGTCAATCCACGCCAACTCTTCTCTGTCTTTGACTCCCTACTCAGACCACCCTCTGCTGCCTGTTCTTCTTCCTCCATCTCGCCTCAGGACTTTGCTGACTATTTCAAGGAAAAGGTGGAATCCAAACGTCAGGCCATCCCCTCTGTATCCTCCTCCCATCCTACACCTCTTCCTAACTCTCCTCCTGCATTCCTTGATTCTTTATCTGCTGTCACAGAAGAGGATGTGTCGTTGCTGATCTCCTCTTCTCCCTCTACCACCTGCCCTCTTGAACCCATTCCCTCCCATCTCCTAAAACCTCTTGCTCCTACTATAATCTCTACGCTCACACATATTTTTAACTCTTCCCTTCCTCTGGTACCATTCCCTCTTCCTTCAAACATGCAACAGTTATACCATTACTCAAAAACAGCAAGCTTGGCCCTACCTGTCTTTCTAACTATCGGCCTGTCTCCCTCCTGCCTTTTGCCTCTAATCTCCTTGAACATCTTGTATTCTCTCGCTTACTCCATTTTCTCAACACCTAGACCCTCTACAATCTGGCTTCCGCACTGCTCACTCCACTGAGACAGCCCTCACTAAAATAACTAATGACCTCCATGCTGCCAAAGACAGAGGTCATTGCACTCTGCTCATATTACTCGACCTCTCAGCAGCATTTGATACTGTGGACCACCCTCTTCTCTTCACATTCTCCATACTCTTGGCATTTGTAACAAAGCTCTATCTTGGATCTCCTCTTACCTCTCCCATCGTACTTTCAGTGTCTCTTTTGCTAACACCTTCTCCTCCTATATTGATCTCTCTGTGGGGGTACCCCAGGGCTCTGTCCTGGGACCTCTTCTCTTTTTTCTTTACACACCTGGGTAACCTAATCACATCTCTTGGGTACAAATAGCACCTCTATGCTGATGACACACAAATTTACTTTTCTACTCCTGACATTACACCTGCTGTAGAGACTAAAGTTTCTGAATGTTTCTCCTCTATATCATCCTGGATGGCCCTCCGCCGACTTAAACTTAACATGGCAAAAACAGAGCTCCTCATACTTCCTCCCAAACCTGGCCTTATTTCCTCCTTCCATATTACTGTTGAAAGTACTATCATTCACCCAGTAGCCCAAGCACGCTGCCTAGGGGTCACACTCGACTCCTCTCTCACATTCAAAAGGTAGCAAAAAACTATCGTTTTTTCCTCCGTAATATTACCAAGATACGCCCTTTCCTCTGTTGCTCGACTGCAAAAACTCTGACACAGACCCTCATTATATCCCGTCTCGACTACTGTAACCTCCTGCTTTCTGGCCTTCCTGCATCCCACCTGTCTCTGATACAATCTTTCCTAAATGCTGCTGCCAGAATCACTCTACTATTTCCTAAATCTGTCTCAGCGTCCCCTCGGATAAAATCCCTCTCCTGGCTTCCTATCAAAACCCAATTCTGACACAGACCCTCATTATATCCCGTCTCGACTACTGTAACCTCCTGCTTTCTGGCCTTCCTGCCTCCCACCTGTCTCCGATACAATCTTTCCTAAATGCTGCTGCCAGAATCACTCTACTATTTCCTAAATCTGTCTCAGCGTCCCCTCGGATAAAATCCCTCTCCTGGCTTCCTATCATTCACCCAATTCTCCTCCTCGCTTTTAAAACTTTACACTCTTCTGCTCCTCCTTACATCTCAGCCCTAATTTCTCGCAATACACCATCCAGACTCTTGCGTTCTACTCAAGGATGTCTTCTATCTACCCCTTTTGTATCTAAAACCCTCTCCCGTCTTAAACCCTTCTCACTGACTGCCCCACACCTCTGGAATGCCCTTCCCCTCAATATCCGACTAGCACCCTCTCTATCTATATTTAAGGCCCACCTCAAAACACACCTCTCTAAAGAAGCATATGAGTAGCTTAGTGGCTGATACTATACATCTCATAAATCGACCTTCACCACTTGCAGACGCACTTACCAGAACACCTTCCTACTGTTTCTGTACGTTCCTCCTACTTACCAATTAGATTGTAAGCTCTTCAGGGCAGGGACTCAGTTTCCAAAATGTTACTGTTATGTCTGAAGCATTTCTCCCCTTTATGTGTTATTTATATTATTTGTTATTTATATGATTGTCACATGTATTACTGCTGTGAAGTGCTATGTACATTAATGGCGCTATATAAATAAACCTAAAAAAGAACCACTCACCACATTAAAAAGACCGCTCTGGTCGAAACTTCGCTAAGTTTTGGCTCATTAAACAGCATTAGAAAAATCCGCAGTGCCTTGTGATATTCTTTATTAGGTATACTATATGGATTTCCAGCAGGACATCTTTCAACACAAGTGCATCGGTAACTGTGTTTGTGTATTGATTATATGGTGTTCAGCATACATCCTCCCTTTTTCTCGCTATATAAATAAAGACATACAATGCAACACAACAGATGCATCATGTTTCAAAAATAAGACTGACCCACGTGGCATTGTGGCCATAAACTATAAGACGTAGAATATGTTCTGTGGTTTTGCAAATGTTGTGACATTGCACTGCAGATGGAAACATTACTGACCAAGTTGTAAATGAGTGTATGCGTTTGTGGTATGGCAGCATGCTATGTGATGCAGAATGCTATGTGATGGGAGCATGCTATGTGATGGCAGAATGCTATGTGATGGCAGAATGCTATGTGATGGGAGCATGCTATGTGATGGGAGAATGCTATGTGATTGTAGCATGCTATGTGATGGGAGCATGCTATGTGATGGGAGCATGCTATGTGATGGGAGCATGCTATGTGATGGCAGCATGCTATGTGATGGGAGCATGCTATGTGATGGCAGAATGCTATGTGATGGGAGCATGCTATGTGATGGGAGTATGCTATGTGATGGGAGCATGCCATGTGATGGCAGCATGCCATGTGATGGGAGCATGCTATGTGATGGGAGAATGCTATGTGATGGCATCATGCTATGTGATGGAGAATGCTATTTTGAGGGTAGCTTCTAGTGATGGCGCATGCCATGTGATGGCAGCAATGCCATGGTGATGGAAGCTGCTATTTGATGGCAGCGTGCTATGTGATGGGAGCTTCTATTGATGGCGCGTGCTATGTGAGGGGAGGCTATGTGAATGGCAGCATGCTATTGATGGTGCCTTCTATGTGATGGCAGCGTCTAATGTTATGGCAATCGTGCTCTGTGATGGGCAGCTGCTAGGTGATGGCAGCATGCTATTGATGGCAGCATGCTATGTTTATGGCAGGAGCTATGTGATGCGAGGCATATCTATTGTGATGGGGAGAATGCTAGGTGATTGCGAGCATCTATTGTGATGGAGCTGCCTGATATGATTAAGAATGTTATGTATGGGCACATGCTATGTGATGGGAGAATGTTATGTGATGGGAGCGTGCTATGTGATGGCAGCATGCTATGTGATGGCAGCATCCTATGTGATGGCAGCATGCTATGTGATGGAGCATGCTATGTGATGGCAGCATCCTATGTGATGGCATCATCTATGTGATGGGAGATTCTATGTGATGGCAGCATGCCTATGTGGCTAGGAGCAGTCTAACGTTATGGCAGAATGCTACTGTGGAGCAGCTATGATGGGATCATGCTATGTGATGGGAGAATGCTAATGTGATGCAGCATAGCTAATGTGGATGGATAATGCTATGTGATGGGAAGAAGCGATGTGATGGGAGAATACTATGTGATGGCAGCCTGCTATGTGATGGCAGCCATGCATGTGATTGGAGCAATGCTATGGATGGAGCATGCTAAGGTGATGCAGAATGCTATGTGATTGCAATAATGTATGTGATATGTAGCATGCTATTTGATGGAGATGCTATGTGATGGGAGAATGCTATGTGATGGCACATGCATGATGGGAGAATGCTATTGATTGCAGTATGCTATGTGATGGCAGCATGCTATGTGATGGAGCATGCTATGATGGGAGAATGCTATGTGATGGGAGAATGCTATTGATTGTAGCATGCTATGTGAGTGGGATCATGCTATTTGATGGGAGCATCTCTGTGATGGCAAGAGAGCATGGAGCATGCTATGTGATGGCAGCAATGCTCATGTGATGGGAGAATGCTTATGTTTAGCGTGCAGGATGGAGCTATGTGAGGGAGGAATGCTATGTGATGGATGGGAGAAACTTTATCCTCATGTGATGGCCAGCAGTGCGATGATGATGAGGATGTGAGGCATGACCAGTGATGAGGACATGCTATTTGATGGGAATGCCAATGTATGTGATTGAGCACATGCTATGTGATGGGACTGCATTGTGCGAACATTGATGGCAGCATTGCTGCATGAGAGTTATGTGGATGCATTGCTATGTTATGGGAGAATGCTATGTGATGGGAGAGCATGCTATGGATGCGATGTGAGGAAGAAGCGATTTATGTGCATATATGGATGGGCATGCTATGTGATGTTGAGATAGTAGGAATGAATGGTAAGGCAAGGACTATTGGGCAGCATATGTATGATGTAAGCGAGAGCAATGTATGAGATGGAATGAGCGTGAAATGATGGATGACTTTATGATGTTGATGAGTGCTATGTGAGGAGCATTCATGTGATGGAAGCACTGCCATGTGATGGGAGAGCATGTGATGTGTGGGAGAATGCTTGAGTTCCTGTAAATGTGATGGAGCATGCTATTGTGATGGGGAGCATGCATGTATGCCTGTGATGATGGCAAGCATGCTGTGATGTGGAGCATTGCTATGTGATGGGAGAATGTTGTGTATGGCACATGATATGTGCTGACGTAGTGATGGCGAGCATGCTATTGTGATGGGAGAATGATGTACGCCATTGATATGTATGGGAGCATGCCATGGATGGCAAGCAGCCTGTGTTGGGAAGCATGACTTGTGATGGGAGAATGCCTATGTTTGGCAAGGCATGCTATGGTATGGGAGCATGCTATGTGGATTGGAGCATGATAGTGGATGGGGAGCATGTATGGACAGCATGCCATGTGGATGAGCAATGCGAATGTTGTGTGGCCCACAGAATGACTATGATGGGAGCATGCTATGTGAGGAGTTGATGTGATGGAGCATGCCTGGTCTGCCATGTTGGAGCATGCTATAGTGATGGGAGAATGTTATGTAGATGGCACTTATGGTGGGATGACTATGTGATGGGAGGACTATGATGAATGCAATGTGATCGGCGATGCCTTGTGAGGACATGATTGTGAGGCAGGATGCTATTGATGGCGCGTGTATGTGATGTGCAGAATGTCTTATGTTATGGCACAGCTGGATGGAGGGTGGAGGATGGCTGTGCTAATGTTGGTATGCAGCTATTCATGATGGCAGCTAATGCCTAATGTGATGGCAGCATGCCTATGGTGATGAGCATGCTGGTGGGATTCTATTGATGATGGGCGAAGTGATTATGTATGGCATGCATCATGTCTAATGTGAGGGCAGAATGCTTATGGTGATGGGAGCAGTGCATGTGATGCAGCATCTATGTGATTGGACAGATGTTATTTGTATGGAGATAGTTAGTTTGTTGATTGTGCTAGCAGCATGCAGAGTGATTGGGAGAATGTGCATGTGTGTCATGTGATGTGGAGCTAGCTATGTGGATGTGCAGCATGGCATTGAGGGCCAGGATGCTAGTGATGGGAGGAGAAGTGTATGTGATAGGCATGATAGCTATGGATGATGGGGAGATGTTGATGGTGATGAATGCTATGAGGAGAGAAAGATTACTAGGTGATGGAGCATGCTTATGGATGGACAGACAGTGATTGTGATGGCATATGTTTGTGGGCACATGCTATGTGATGGGAGAATGTTATGTGCATGGCAGAATGCTTGTATGGAGCATGCTTTTCTGATGGGAGTATCTTGTGATGGAGCATGCTATCTGATGGCAGCATGCATGTGAGGGAGCATGCTATGTGATGGGAGAATGTATGTGGATGGCAGAATGATATGTGATGTGGTGGAGAATGCTATGTGATGGGAGCATGCTATGTGATGGCAGCTCCATGTGATGGCAGCATGCCATGAGTGGGAGCATGTGCTTATGTGATGGCAGCATGCATGTGATGGGAGCGATCTGATGTGATGGCAGCTGCTAGATGTGGCAGCAGACATGTCATGCATGAATGCGCAGCGTGTCTAATGTGATGGGAGTATGCTATTTGATGGCAGCTGCTATGTTGATGGGAGCATTCTATGTGATGCAGCGTGCTATGTGATGGGAGTATGCTATGTGATGGCAGCATGCTATGTGATGGGAGCATTCTATGTGATGGCAGCGTGCTATGTGATGGCAGCGTGCTATGTGATGGCAGCGTGCTATGTGATGGCAGCATGCTATGTGATGGCAGCATGCTATGTGATGGCAGGATGCTATTTGATGCGGACATTTTATGTGATGGCAGAATGCTATGTGATGCGAGCATGCTATGTGATGGGAGAATGCTATATGATGGGAGAATGTTATGTGATGGCAGCATGCTATGTGATGGGAGAATGTTATGTGATGGAGCGTGCTATGTGATGGCAGCATGCTATGTGATGGCAGCATCCTATGTGATGGCAGCATGCTATGTGATGGACCATGCTATGTGATGGCAGCATCCTATGTGATGGGAGCATGCTATGTGATGGGAGAATGCTATGTGATAGCAGCATGGTATGTGATGGGAGAATGCTATGTGATGGGAGAATGCTATGTATGGGAGAATACTATGTGATGGCAGCATGCTATGTGATGGCAGCATGCTATGTGTGGAAGAATTTTTATGTGATGCAGCAATGCTATGTAGGGAATGTTATGTGATGGCAGCATGCTATGTTATGGGAGCATGCCTATGTGAATGGCAGTACATTGCATGTGATGGGAGCATGCTATGTGATGGGAGAGTGCTATGTTATGGCAGCATGCTTGTGATGGAGCATGCTATGTGATGGGATCATGCGTGTGATGGGAGCATGCTATGTGATGGGCAGCATGCCATGTGATGGGAGCATCTATGTGATGGAGAATGTTATTGATGGCAGCATGCTATTGATGGGAGCATGTATGTTGATGGGAGCATGCTATGTGATGGGAGCATGCTATGTGATGGCAGAATGCTATGTGATGGAGCATGCTATGTGATGGGAGTAGTGCTATGTGATGGGAGCATGCCATGTGATGGCAGCATGCCATGTGATGGGAGCATGCCATGTGATGGGAGAATGCTATGTGATAGCAGCATGCTATGTGATGGGAGAATCGCTATGTGATGGGAGCATGCTATGTGATGGCAGCATGCCATGTGATGGCGCATGCCATGTGAGGGAGCATGCTTGTGATGGAGGTGTCTATGTGATGGGAGCATTCTATGTGATGGCAGCATGCTATGTGATGGCAGGATGCTATGTGATGCGAGCATTCTATGTGATGGCAGAATGCTATGTGATGCGAGCATGCTATGTGATGGGAGGAGAATGCTATGTGATGGGAGAATGCTATGTGATGGGAGAATACTATGTGATGGCAGCATGCTATGTGATGGCAGCATGCTAGTGATGGGAGCATGCTTGTGAGGGAGCATGCTATATGTATGCTATGGTGCTTGCAGAATCTATGTGATTAGTCATGCTATGTGATGGGAGCATGCTAGAGATGTATGGGAGAATGCTAATGTGATTGCAGCATGCTATGTGAGGGAGAATCTAGTGTGATTGCAGTATGCTATGTGATGGCAGCATGCGATGTGATGGGAGCATGCTTGTGATGGGGAGAATGATGTGATGGGAGAATGCTTATGTGATTGTACAGCTAGTGATGGCCTGCTATTGTGGAGCATGCTATGTGGATGGGAGAATGCTATGTGATTGTAGCATGCTATGTGATGGCCCGCATGCTAGTGATGGATAGCATGGCTATGTGATGGGAGATGCTATGTGATGGGGGAATGCTATGTGAATGGAGGGCATTCTGTTATGGGAGAATCTATGTGAGGGAGAATGTCTATGTGATGTGTAGCATGCTATGTATGGCAGCAGCTATGTTGATGGGAGCATGCTATGTGAGGGAGACATGTCTATGTGGGAGAATGCATGGAGAATGCTATGTAGATGGGAGCATGCTATGTTATGGAGAATGCTATGTGATGGGAGATGCTATGTGATGGCAGTATGCTATGTATGGGAATGCTAATGTTGATGGCATTGCTATTTGGCAGCATGCTATGTGATGGCAGATATGCAGATGTAATCGAGCACGCTATAATGATGGGAGCATCTATGTGATGGGGCTGTTATGTGATGGGAGCATGCTATGTTATGGGAGCATGCTTGTGGAATGGAGCTGCCATGTGATGCAGCATCCATGTGATGTGGATCATGCCATGGCGTGGGATCATACCATGTGATGGCCAGAATCCATTGATGGCAGCATCTTGAGAGGCGAATACTCGTGATGGCAGAATGCTACATGATGGGAGCATGTTATTTGATGGCAGCATGCTATGTGATGGGAGTGTGCTATGTGACGGGAGCATGCTATGTGATGGGAGCATGCTATGTGATGGCAGCATGCTATGTGATTGCAGCATGCTATGTGATGGGAGCATGCTATGTCATTGCAGCATGCTATGTGATGGCAGAATGCTTATTAATGCGAGCATGCTATGTGATGGGAGCATGCTATGTGATGGGAGCATGTTATGTGATGGGAGCATGCTATGTGATGGGAGCATGCTATGTGATGGGAGTCACTGTGATGGAGCATGCTATGTGATGGGAGCATGCTATGTGATTGCAGCATGCTATGTGATGGCAGAATCTATGTGATGGCAGAATGCTATGTGATGCGAGCATGCTATGTGATAGGCGCATGCTATGTGATGGGCGCATGCTATGTGATGGGAGCATGCTATGTGATGGCAGAATGGTTTGTGATGGCACATGCTATGTGATGGCAGCATGCTATGTGATGGGAGTATGCTATGTGATGGCAGCATGCTATGTGATGGCAGAATGCTATGTGATGCGAGCATGCTATGTGATGAGAGCATGCTATGTGATGGGAGCATGCTATGTGATGGGAGCTTGCTATGTGATTGCAGAATGCTATGTGATAGGAGTATGCTATGTGATGGGAGCATGTTATGTGATGGGAGCATGCCATGTGATGGGAGCATGCTATGTGATGGCAGCATGCTATGCGATGGGAGCATGCTATGTGATGGAGTTGCTATGTATGGGAGCATGCTATGGATGGCATGCTATGTATGGAGCATGCTATGTGAGGGGAGCATGCATATGTGATGGGAGAATGCTATTGATGGGAGAGCATGGACTATGTTAATGGGAGAATCTATGTGATGGGAGAATGCATGTGAATTTGTAGCATGCTATGTAATGGCAGCATGCTATGTGATGGGGGCATGCTATGTGATGGGAGCATGCTATGTGATGGGAGAATGCTATGTGATGGGAGAATGCTATGTGATGGGAGCATGCTATGTTATGGGAGAATGCTATGTGATGGGAGAATGCTATGTGATTGTAGCATGCTATGTAATGGCAGCATGCTATGTGATGGCAGCATGCTATGTTATGGGAGCATGCTATGTGATGGGAGAATGCTATGTGATTGCAGTATGCTATGTGATTGCAGTATGCTATGTGATGGCAGCATGCTATGTGATTGCAGAATGCTATGTGATTGCAGAATGCTATGTGATTGTAGCATGCTATGTGATGGGAGCATGCTATGTGATGGCAGAATGCTATGTGATGGCAGCATGCTATGTGATGGCAGCATGCTATGTCATGGCAGCATGCTATGTGATAGGAGCATGCTATATGATGGAATCATGCTATGTGATGGCCGAATGCTATGTTGATGCAGAATGATATGTGATGGGAGTATGCTATGTGATGGGTGCATGCTATGTGATGGGTGCATGCTATGTGATGGGTGCATGCTATGTGATGGGTGCAAGCTATGTGATGGCAGAATGCTATGTGGGGAGTATGCTATGTGATGGGAGTATGCTATGTGATTGGAGCATGCTATGTGATGGGAGCATGCTATGTGATGAGAGTATGCTATGTGATGGCAGCGTGCTCTGTGATGGCATCGTTATGTGATGGAGCATGCTATGTTGATGGGAGTAGCTCTGTGGATGAAGTATGCTCTGTGAGGGTGCATGCTAAGTGATGAAGAATGCTATGTGATGGGAGAATGCTTATGTGCATGGGAGAATGCTATGTGATGCCGCATGCTATGTGATGGGCAAATGCTATGTGGATTGGAGCATGCTATGTGATGGGAGAATGCTATTTGATGGGAGCATGCTATTGTGATGGCAGCATGCGTTGATGGGAGAATGCTATGTGTGTGAGAATGCTATGTATCGCAGCATGCTATGTGATGGAGCATGCTATGTGATGGGAGACATGTTATGTGATGGCGTGAATGCTATGGTATGGGAGTCGCTATGTGATGGGAGCATCTTGTGAAGGGAGTATGGATGTATTGGGAGCATGCTATGTATGGGAGCATGCTCTGTGATGGCAGAAGGTTCTAGTGTGATGGGAGCGTGCTATGTGATGGGAGTATGCTACGTGATGGAACCATGCTATGTGATGGGAGCATGCTATGTGATTGCACAATGCTGTGTGATGGGAGCATGCTATGTGATGGGAGCATGCTATGTGATGGGAGCGTGCTCTGTGATGGGACGTGCTATGTGATGGGAGCATGCTATGTGGTGGCAGCGTGCTAATGCGATGGCAGCATGCTATGTTATGGGAGCATGCTATGTGATGGGAGCATGCTATGTGATGGGAGCATGCTATGTGATGGGAGCATGCTATGTGATGGGAGCATGCTATGTGATGGGAGCATGCTATGTGATGAGAGTATGCTATGTGATGGCAGCGTGCTCTGTGATGGCAGCGTGCTATGTGATGGGAGCATGCTATGTGATGGGAGTATGCTCTGTGATGGAAGTATGCTCTGTGATGGGTGCATGCTAAGTGATGAAGAATGCTATGTGATGGGAGAATGCTATGTGATGGGAGAATGCTATTGATGCCAGCATGCTATGTGATGGCAACATGCTATGTGATGGGAGCATGCTATGTGATGGGAGAATGCTATTTGATGGGAGCATGCTATGTGATGGCAGCATGCTATGTGATGGGAGAATGCTATGTGATGTGAGAATGCTATGTGATCGCAGCATGCTATGTGATGGGAGCATGCTATGTGATGGGAGCATGTTATGTGTGATGGCATGTGATGGAGTGCTATGTGTATGGGAGCTGCTAGTGAATGGGAGCTATGCTGTGATGGAGCATGCTATGGATGGGAGCTCTCTGTGATGGAGAATGCTATGATGGGAGCGTGCTATGGATGGTATTAGCTACGGATGGAACCATGCTATGTGATGGGAGCATGCTATGTGATTGCACAATGCTGTGTGATGGGAGCATGCTATGTGAATGGTAGCATGCTATGTGATGGTAAGGTGTTTGATGAGAGCGTGCTATGTGATGGGAGCATGCTATGTGGTGGGCAGCGTGTCTATGATCGATGGCAGCATGCTATGTGATGGGAGCATGCTATGATTTTGATGGGACAAGCTTGTGATGGGAGCATGCGTATGGGGGGGGTGATGGAGCATGCTATGTGATGGTAGCATCTTATGTGATGGGAGCATGCTATGGGCTGGGCAAATGCTATGTGATGACAGCATGCAATGTGATGGGAAGAACGCTACGTTGAGGCAGAATGCTATGGATGGAGCAGTATGTGATGGGCGATGCTATGTGATGGCAGAATGCTATGTTATGGAGATGCGATGTATGCAGACGCTATTTGATCGAGCAGGCTATGTGATGGAGCATGCTAATGTGAATGGCAGAATGCGATAGCTGATGGGAGCATTATGTGGGATGGCAGAATGCTATGGTTATGCGAGCATGCTAGGTGATGGGAGCATGCTATGTGGATGGCGAATGCTTTCTATGTGGCAGAATGCTATGTGATAGGATCCATTCTATGTAG
>WSYH01001125.1:24514-139758 GCA_036426205.1 Ascaphus truei
GGAGCATGCTATGTGATGGCAGCATTGCTATGATGGGTGATTGAGGGAGAGCTGGGCGATGCTAGTGTATGGCAGCACCTATGTTGAGGGGCATGCAATGCTGTGATGGGAGCATGCTATGTGATGGTGAGTCCATTAGCGAGCTATATGTGATGGCATGCTATGTGATGGAAGAATGCTTATGTGATAATTCAGGCAGCATGCTACGCCTGACACCCTCGAGAGAGCTACTGTGAGGGAGTATGCTATCGTGTGGAGGGAGAAACTGTTGATGGGCAGCTGATATGTGATGCGAGACAGTGCTGGATGCGAAGCAGGCATGCTTGAGATGGACATGAATCCTAGGTGAGGAGAAGCTATGTATTGTGGGAAATATGTATAGCCAGCATGCTATGTGAGGCGCATCTATGTGAGCATGCTATGTTGATGGGAGCATGCTAATGTGGATGCAGAGTATGCTATGAGAATGGCTAGATGTTGTAGCGGATGGGAGAGCATGCTATTGAGGCAGATTGATATGTTGATGGCAGCATGCTATGTGATGGGAGGAATGCTATGTGATTGCGAGTATGCTGATGTGATGCGCATGTAGAGGGAGATGCATTGTGGAGAGCGCAGTTGAGTATGCTAGTGATTGCATGCTATGATGGGGCATGCTATGTGATGGAGATGATGGATTGCAGATGCTATGCGTGGCAGCACTATGTGCGCAGATTGCTATGATGCGGAGAATGTTATGTGCATGGCAGGCTGCTTTGGATGGGAAGCATTGCGATGTGATGGGAGCTTGCTATGTTGACGGGAGCTGCTATGTGATTGGCAAGCATTGCCAGTGATGGGGGGAGCATGCTATGGTGGGAGAATGTATATGTGATGGCACCATGCGTATTGTGATGGGAGGCAATTGCCATGTGATGGGCAGCATGCATGTGATGGGAGCATCTGATATGTGATGGGGAATGCTTGTGATGGGCAGCATGTATGTGAATGGGGAGAACGTGTTAGTCGGATGGGCCAGATGCTATTGTGATGGGAGAATAGATTATGTTGATGTGCATGCAGCATTGTATGTGATGGGAGACATGACTATGTGATGGCAAGCAGCATGCTGTGTGGAGCCATGAGTGATGGGGTCGATGTATGGGCAGAATGCTATGTGCTGTGGAGCATGGTATTGTGAGGGGGAGATGCTTATGGTGATGGGAGCATGTTAAAATTGTGGTTAGGGGAAGCTATGAGCAGCATGCCATGTGAGTGGTGCATAGCTATGTGATGGGTAGAATGTTTTGGATGGCCAGCGAGAAATGACTATGTGATGGGAGCATGCTATGTGAATGGGAGTAGTGCTATGTGATGGGAGCATGCCCATGAGATGGGCAAGCATGCCATGTGATGGGAGACATGCTATGTGATGGGGAATGCAAGCTGCTTGGCAGCATGCTATGTGATGGGAGAATGGCTAGTGTGATGGGAGCAGCTATGTGATGGCAGCATGCATATGTGATGGCGCATGCCATGTGATGGGGACATGCTATTGTGATGGGAGAAGTGCTATGTGTGGCCGCATGCTATGTGGATGGGTGGAGAAGTGTATTATGTGATGGCCAGCAGTGCATGTGATGGGGAGAATGTTATGTGGATGGCAGCGTGCTAGGTCTATGTGAGGGCAGCGTGCATATGGATGGCAGCGTGTATTTGCTAGGCTGCTAGAGATGGCAGCATGCTATGTGATGGCAGAACTGCTATTGTGTGATCGAGCTCATTGGATTGCATGATGGTGATCGCGAGGCATTATGTAATGGAGGCAGATTGTCTTTGATGGGTGCTATCGATGCAAGTCTGTGATCGAGAAATCATGGATTTGTAAGAATGTTATGTTGCTATTTGGCATGTGTATTTGTATGAGTTTTGATTGAACAGGCAATGCTAGTTTGATGGGACGTCATTTTATGTGGATGGAGGCTGCTATGTGGATGCAGCATGTGCTATGTGGGGGATCTGGTGAGAGAATGCTATGTGATAGCAGATGCTTGTTGAGTGGGGAGAATGCTATGTGAGGATGGGAGAATGCTATGTGATGGTGAGAAGAAAGTAATGACTAACGGTGATGGGCAGCATGCTATGTGATGGGGTGTCAGTAATAGGCATCACCTTGCTGCTAGGTAATGTTTCATGTATGATAGTGTAGTAGGCTACGATGCAGAATGCTATGTGAGGGGAATGTTATTGTGACAGTGGCAGCATGCATGTGATGGGAGATGTGAGTCTGATGGGATCTATGTGATGGGAGCATGCTATGTGATGGGCAGAGTACTGAGGGGAGCATGCCATGTGAATGGGAGAGTAGATGCTATGTGAGGGAGAATGTTATATGATGTGGATGTGTTGGGAGCATGTTATTGATGGAGTATTGCTAGTGCTGCGCACTAAAGGAGTATGCTGTCATTGGATGGCAAGCTGCACATTGTGAGTGGGAGCAATGATAGTGATGGAGAGAGAATAGATATAGTCGGATGGCAAGCATAGCTCAGTGATGGGAGCGAATGCTTATGTGCCTTGGGGAGCATTGCTAGGTGATCGGCAGCATGACAAGTGTGATTGGCACGCATGGACAGTCGAGATGGTGGCACGCACCGCCTAGGTGATTGGCCAGCATGCCATGTGATGGGAGCATGCATTGTGATGCGCGAGCATGTGCTATGTGATGGGAGCATTATATGTGATGGCACGTGCCAGGGGGAGTTGCTATGTGATGGCAGGCAGGTGGAGTATTAGGAATGATGGATGGGAGCATTCTATGTCCCGAGGCATGCTGCGTGCTATGGAGGCTGGGAGATGCTATGTGATCGGCAGCACTGCTATGTGATGGGAGCATTCTCATGTGGTGGCAGGGCGATGATGGCAGGCGTGCTATGTGATGGCAGGGTGCTATGTGATGGCAGCATGCTAGGGATGCAGCATGCTATGTGCTGGCAGGATGTATTGATGCGGCATTTTAGTGTGATGGCAGAATGTATGTATGATGCGAGCATGCTATGTGATGGGAGAATGACTATATGATGGGAATATGTTATGTGAGGCAGCATGCTAATGTGATGGGAGCAGTTATGGGATGTGAGCTGTGCTATGTGATGGCAAGCATGCTTATGGATTGGCACAACATCCTAGTGAGCAGCAGGCTATGTGATGGACCATGTAGTGGATAGGCAGCATCCTATGTGATGGGAGCATGTATGTGATGGGAGAGCTGATGTGATTAGCAGAATGGTATGTTGAGGGAGAATGCTTATGTGATGGGAGAAATGCTATGTGGATGGGGGGAGCAATACTATGTGGATGGCAGAATGTATGTTATGGCAGCATGCAGTGATGGGAGAATGTTTGTGATGGCAGCATGCTATGTGATGGGAGAATGTTATGTGATGGGCAGCCAGCAGACTTGGCTAGTGATGGGAGGAGCAGCTATGTGATGGAGTGCCGATTGCATGTGATGGGAGAGCATGCTATGTGATGGGGGAGAATGCTATGTTGGATGGCAGCATGCTATTGTGATGGGGAGGCATGCTAGTGATGGGAAGCATGCATGCTGACTGAGGGAGCAATGACTATGTGATGGCAGCATGCCATGTGATGGGCAGCTATGTGATGGAGAATGTTATGTGATGGCAGCATTGCTAGTGATGGGAGCAATGATATGTTGATGGGAGCATGCTATGTGATGGGAGGCATGCTATGTGATGGAGACAGAATGCTAGTGATGGGGAGCATGCTATGTGAGGGAGTAATGCTATTGTGATGGGAGCATGCCATGTGATGGCAGGCATGCCATGTGATGGGGCATTTTTGCCATGTGATGCGGAGAAATTTGCTATGTGATAGCAGCATGATGTGAGGGAGAGATGCTGGTGATGGGAGCTCATGTGATGGCAGCATGCCATGTGATGGCAGCATGCCATGTGATGGGGCATGACTATGTGATGGAGCGTGCTAGTATTGTGATGGGAGCATTTATTGATGGCAGCACTGCTTATGTGATGGCAGGGAGCTAGTGTGATGCGAGCATTATATTGATGAGGGCAAAGAATGCTATGTGATGCGAGTGCTAGTGATGGGAGCGGGAGAATGCTATGTGATGGGGAGAATGCTATGTGATGAGGAGAATACTATGTGATGGCAGCTGAGTGATGGCAGCTGCTAGTGATGGGAGCATGCTATGTGACTGGGGAAGCATGATATGTGATGGCAGAATTGCTATGTGATTGCAGGAATGCTATGTGATTTTTGGTAAGGGCATGCATTGTGGATGGATGCTATGTGGGAATGAGGAGAATGCTAATGAGTTGGCAGATGCTATGTGAGGGAGAACATGCTATTGATCAGTATGCTATTGATGGCGCAGCAGGCATAGGGAGGGAGCATGCTATGTGATGGGGAGAATGAGATGTGATGGAGGAAGAGACTGCTATGTGATTGTAGCATGCTAGTGATGGCGCGCATGCTATTGTGATGGGAGCATGCTATTGATGGGAGGGCGAAGAGAGATCGCTATGTGAATTGTAGCATGCTATGTGATGGCACAGGCATGCAGTGATGGGAGCATGCTATGTGATGGGAAGAATGCATGTGATGGGGAGAATGCTATGTGATGGGAGCATATCTAGGTTATGGGAGAATGCTATTGTGTGGGAGAATGCTATGTGTGTAGCATGCTATGTAATGGCAGAATGCTATGTGAGGAGGTAGCATGCTTGTGAGGAGATGCATGTATGGAGGGATGATTATGTGATGGGAGAATGCTATGTGAGTGGGAGCATGAGTTATGGAGAATGCTATGTGATGGAGAGATGCTATGGATGGAAGATGCTATTGTTGATGGACAGAATGCTTATGTGTGGCAGCATGCTGTGGTGATGGCAGCATGCTACTGTGATGGGCAGAAATGCTATAATGCCGAGCACGTCTATATGATTGGGAGCATGGACTATGGCTGGGAGCATTGTTATGTGATGGGGACTGCTATGTTATGGGAGCATGCTATGTGAGGGGAGGGCATGCCATGGTGATGGGAGCAGAATGCCCATGTGTATGGCGGAGCATGGCCATGTGATGGGAGCCTGCCACGTGGATGTCAGAAAACCTACTTGATGGCAGCACGATGCTAGGTGAGAGAAGTACTACGTGATGGCAGAATGCTACATGATGGGAGATGTATTTGAGCTGCAAGCATGCTATGTGATGGGAGTGGCTATGTGACGGGGCATGCTATGTGATGGCGGAGCATGCATGTGATGGCAGCATGCTATGTGTTGCGCATGGCTATGTGATGGGAGCATGCATGTTCATTGCAGCTGACTTGTGATGGCCAGAAGCTTAGTTAATGCGAGCATGCTATGATGGGATGGTGATGCGAATGTATATGTGATGGGAGCATGTATGTGATGGAGATGCGAGGATGGCCTGCATATGTGATGGGGAGCATGCTATGTGAGGGGAGCATGCTATGTGATGGGAGCAGTGGATATGTGATTGCAGCATGCTTATGTGATGGCAGAATCTTGTGATGGCAGAATGCTTGTATGATTTCGATGTATGATTAGCTATGCTATGTGATAGGGGCATGCTATGTGATGGGCGATGCTATGTGATGGAGAAATTCGAATGGCTAGTGATGGCGACATGCTAGTGAGCCAGATGGCACTCTATGATGGCATGCGGATGGGGGTATGCTATGTGATGGCCAGCTGCTATGTGATGGCAAGAGAATGCTATGTGATGCGGGCTGTATGTGATGAGAGCATGCTTATGGATGGAGCATGTATGTGATGGAGAGCTTTGCTATATGCATTGCGAATGCTATGTGATAGGGCAGTATGCTTATGTGATGGGGAGTCATGATATGTGATGGGAGCATGCATGTGATGGGAGCTGCTATGTGATGGCAGCATGCTATGCGATGGAGCCTGCTATGTGATGGGAGTATGCTATGTGATGGGAGGCATGCTATGTGATGGCAGCATGCTATGTGAGGGGAGCATGCTATTTGTGATGGGAGAATGCTATGTGATGGGAGAGAGAAATTGCTTATGTGATGGGAGCCTCTATGTTTGGGAGGAATGCTCTATGTTGAGGGAATGCTATGTGAATTGTAGCAGTTGCTATGATGGCAGCATGCTATGTGATGGGAGCATGCTATGGCATGGGAGCATGCTATGTGATGGGAGGAATGCATATGTGATGGGAGAAGCTATGTGACTGGGAGCATGCTATGTTATGGGAGAAGCTATGTGATGGGAGGAGAAGGCTATGTGGCATTTGTATATGCATGCTATGTAGATGCAGCATGCTATGTTGATGGCAGCTGTGTGTGAAGTTATGTGATTGCATATGCTATGTGTAGTAGCTTGTGATGTGAACGCAGATGCTTGTCGAATGCTAGATATGTGCAGAATTGACTATGTGATGTAGCATGCTAGTGATGCGATGTGATGAAATGCTAGGTGATGAGCGAGAGAGGAGAATGCTATGTGATGGCGAAGTGCTATGTGATCAGATGCTATGAGCAGGCTATTGTCCATGGGCCAGCATGCTTATGTGATAGGAGATTGCCGTATGATGGAATCATGCTATGTGATGGCCGACGAATGTATGTTGATGAGAATGAATGTGATGGGAGTTGCTAGGTGAGAGGGTGCAGTGCTATGTGATGGGTTGTTGCTATGTGATGGGTGCATGCTATGTGCATGGGTGCAAGCTATGTGATGGCAGAATGCATGTGAGGGAGTATGCTATGCTGATGGGAGTATGCTATGTGATTGGAGCATGCATGTGGGGAGCTTGCTATGTGATGAGAGTATGCTATGGTTCGATGGCCAGCGTGCTCCTTGTGATGGCCAGCGTATATGTGATGGAGCATCTATGTATGTGAATGGGGAGTAGATGCTCTGTGTGGACGTATGCTCGTGAGATGGTGTGCATGATAAGTGATGAAGAATGCTATGTGATGGGCGAAAATGATGGTGGAATGCTTATGTGATGCCAGGATGCTATGTGATCGCGCGATGCATAGTGGATTGGGAAGCTGCTATGTGATGAGAGCGTGATGAGAATGCTATTTGATGGGAGCATGCTATTGTGAGCAGCATGCATGTATGGAGATGGTATGTGTGTGAGAATGCTAGGTGTGATCGCGCAGCATGCTATGTGATGGAATTGCATTTATGTGATGGGAAGAGTTATGTGATGGCGGAATGATAATTGTGGATGGGGAGAGCTATTGTGATGGGAGCAGCTAGTGTGAAGGAGTATGTATGTGTGGAGATGCTGGAGCATGTTCTGATGGCATGTCGTGATGCAAAGGCTTGTGTGATGGCAGAACGTGCTATGTGATGGGAGAACATGGACATGTAGGTGATGGGAGATGCTAGTGATGGCAAGCATGGTAGGGATGAGCTTGTTTACATGTGATGTGGGATGCATGTGAAAGCATGTATGATGGGAGCGTGCTCTGTCTGTCGGGACGTGTTATGTGAGTGGGAGCATGCTATGTTCGGTGGCTAGGTAGCGATGGCAGCATGGCTAGTGTGGGGGCTATGTTGGGAGCATGCTATGTGATGGGAGATGCTAGTGATGGGAACATGATAGTGATGGGAGCATTGCATGTGATGGGAGCATGCTAGTATGGGACTATGTGATGAGAGTATGCTATGTGATGGCAGAGTGCTCTGTGATGGCAGCGTTGCTATGTGAGGGAGAATGCATGTCGATGGGGGTAGTATGCTCTGTGGGAAGTATTGCTCTGGATGGGTTGAGATAAGTGATGAAGTAATGCTATTTGTGACTGGGAGAATGCTATGTGATGGGAGAAGGAAGAAGTGTGATGCCAGATGCTTATGTGTGGAACTGCTTTGGGATAAGCTATGTGATGGAGATGCTATGGGAGCATGCTAGGGATGGCAGATGTATGTAGGAATGATTGAAGATTGCTATTCGATGTATGTGGGAGCATGCTATGTGTGGCATGGTGTGCGATGTGTGAAGCATGCATTTGAATAGTGGGAGCTGGTGATGGAATGCTATGTCTGGAGATGTGATGGTGAATGCTTGATGGGAGCGTGCAGTATGGTGACTACGTGTGACCGCGTAGGGGGCGTGGCCATGCTATGGCTATGTGATGGAGAGAGCTATGTGATGGGGGAAGGGATGGGCGTGCATCATGCTTGTGGACGTGAATGCAGGCAGCATGCTATGTATGGGAGCATGCTATGGTGATGGGAGCATGCTTGTGAGGGAGGGATGCTATGCTGATGGGATGGAGTAATGGCAGGGGGGCAGTGAGTGTGATGGGAAGCATGCTAGTGATGGCGCGAGCTAGTGGTTGCTATCGGTGATGGGAACGAGTGATGCAGATGATGTGATGACGAGCATGCTATGTGATGGGAGCAGGCATGGCAGTATGTGATAGGGAGTCATGCTAATGCTGTTTGGCAGGGGACATGCTATGTGATGGGAAGCATGACTATGTGATGGAGATCGCTATGTGATGCGAAGCTATGGAGATAGCACTATGTGATGGGCATGCTATGTATGCGGGCAGGCAGCTATGCAGACGATGGCGCATGATATGTGATGGGAGGCATTGAATGTGATGAGCACGAATTGCTATGTGATGGAGATGCAGGTAATGGGAGCTGTTATGTGATGGGCTGCTGACGCGGATATGCTATGTGGATGTAGTATGGGAGGCATTGTTGTGGGCCAGCATGCTATATGGTGTATGTGATGGGAGCTGCTAGGTGATGCAGCATGCTATGTGATGGGGAATCGCTAGGGTAGGCAATGCGTGAGAATGCTATGTGATGGAGAGCATAGGCCGAAGCATCTGCTGATGGGACAGACAGGGCATATGTGATGGCAGAATGACTATGTCGATGCAGCAGCTATGCTGACTGGGATTGATTGGGGCAGCATGCTATGGTGCGCAGTATGTGCAGAATGATCTGATGGATGGGAGGTATGATGTTGCTATTCTGGTGGCAGCTATAGGTGCATGCTATGTGATCGGAGGATGCTAGTGATGGCAGGAATGCTATTGGATGGGAGTAATGCTATGTTGCAGATGGGATAGGACATGCTATGTGAATGGGAGCATGTTATGTGAATGGCAGATGCTATGCGAGGGGAGTATGCTATGTGATGGGAGCATGCATGTAATGGGAGCATGTTTATGTGATGGCAGCATGCTATGCGAGGGATTATAGTGTATGTGAGTGGGTAGCATGCTATGTGATGGCAGGCATGCTATGTGATGAGCAGAATGTATGTGATGGCAGAATGCTATCGTGATGGCAGAATGCTTATATCAAATGAGTGTGGCTAGTAGAGCATGCTATGATGTGATGAAATGTGCGGAAGCATGCTATGTGATCAGTGCATGAGCCAAGCATGATGTGATGGGAACTGCTATGTGATGCAGTGAATGTATGGTGCTAGGTGGTGGAATGGTATGTGATGGTAGTATGATACGTGCATGCAGTGTGAGGGGTGTATGCATGCTATGAATGTGTGATGGGATGCTTGATGAGTAGCTAGTGTGATTGAGCTTGCGGATATGTGATGGGAGCATGCTATGTTGATGGAGAGTATAGATGGGTATGTATGGGAGTGTCGTATGGGCAGCAGTATGTATAGAGCTGGATGGTGCAGCTATGTGATGGGAGCATGCTGTGATGGCAGAGAATGCTATGCGATGGGGAGATGCTATGTGATGGGAGCATGCTATGTATGGGAGCGTATGTGACTGGCAGGCATGCTTGCGAATGGGGAATTGCGATGTGATGGGAGAATGCTATGGATGGCAAGCGATGCTCATGTGATGGCAGAATGCTATGTGATGGAGAATGCTAGTGATGAGAGTCAGGCAATGCTATATGATGGGCAGGGAATGTCTATTGTGATGCATGGGCATGCTATGTGAATGGGCAGCTGATTGTGGGAGCATGCTATGTGATGGCAAGTGATGCTATGTGATTGGCGCGAATGCTATGTGATGGCAGAATGCTATGTGATGGGAGGATGCTATGTGATGGGGATGCTATGTGATGGGTGCAGGCTAAGGTGATGGAGGCATGCTATGGATGGGGCATGCTATGTGATGGCAGTGAAGCTATGTGATGGCTAGGGAGATGCTATGTGATGGGAGATGCTATGTGATGTGGAGCATGCTATGTGGATGGGGGTCATGATCATGTGATGGGAGTATGCTAGTGTGATGGGGTATGCTATTGAGGCCGCGTGACTTGGATGAGCATGCTATGTGATGGGAGCTATGCTATGTGATGGGTGCAGCATGATGTGAGGTGCATGCTATGTGATGGGAGCATGCTATGATTGCGCATGATGGGTGGGAGCAGCTATGTTGATGGCAGATACTGTCTGTGCATGGGAGATGCTAGTATGGCGAGTGCTGAAGTGATGGATGTATGTGATTGCAGCACTGCTATGGATGGGCGCATGCTATGTGATGGGAGGAGTAAGTATGCTATGTGTGATGGGAGTATGCTATGTGATGGCAGCGTGCTCTGTGATGGCAGCGTGCTATGTGATGGGAGTGTGCTATGTGATGGGAGTATGCTATGTGATGGCAGCGTGCTATGTGATGGGAGCATGCTATGTGATGGGAGTATGCTATGTGATGGGAGTATGCTATGTGATGGCAGCGTGCTCTGTGATGGCAGCGTGCTATGTGATGGGAGCATGCTATGTGATGGGAGTATGCTCTGTGATGGGTGCATGCTAAGTGATGGGTGCATGCTATGTGATGGCAGAATGCTATGTGATGGGAGCATGCTATGTGATGGGAGAATGCTATGTGATGCGAGAATGCTATGTGATGTGAGAATGCTATGTGATCGCAGCATGCTATGTGATGGGAGCATGCTATGTGATGGGAGCATGTTATGTGATGGCAGAATGCTATGTGATGGGAGCATGCTATGTGATGGGAGCATGCTATGTGAAGGGAGTATGCTCTGTGATGGGAGCATGCTATGTGATGGGGGCATTCTATGTGATGGGAGCATGCTCTGTGATGGCAGCATGCTATGTGATGGGAGCATGCTACGTGATGGCAGCATGCTATGTGATGGGAGCATGCTATGTGATTGCAGCATGCTGTGTGATGGGAGCATGCTATGTGATGGGAGCGTGCTCTGTGATGGGAGCATGCTATGTGATGGGAGCGTGCTCTGTGATGGGAGCATGCTATGTGATTGCAGCATGCTATGTGATGGGAGCATGCTATGTGATGGGAGCATGCTATGTGATGGCAGCGTGCTATGTGATGGGAGCGTGCTATGTGATGGCAACGTGCTATGTGATGGCAGCGTACTATGTGATGGGAGCGTGCTATGTGATGTGAGCGTGCTATGTGATGGGAGCGTGCTATGTGATGGGAGCGTGCTATGTGATGGGAGCGTGCTGTGTGATGGGAGCGTGCTATGTGATGTATGTATGTATGTATGTATGTCTTTATTTGTATAGCGCCATAAAATGTACATAGCGCTTCACAGTAGTAATACATGTCATATAAATAACAAATATAAATAACAGATCATGGGAATAAGTGCTTCAGACATACTGTAAAAGTAACATTAAGGAAGGAGTCCCTGCTCCGAGGAGCTTACAATCTAATTGGTAGGTAGGGAGAACGTACAGAGACAGTAGGAGGGAATACTAGTAAGTGCGTCTGCAGGGGGCCACGCTTTGTGTCATGTGTCCATGATTATCCAGTGCTACTCATATGCTTCTTTAAGCAGATTTGTCTTAAGGTGGGTCTTAAAGGTGGATAGCGAGGGGGCTAGTCGGGTACTGAGGGGAAGGGCATTCCAGAGGTGTGGGGCAGAAAGTGAGAAAGGTTTAAGGCGGGAGAGAGCTTAAGATACAAAGGGGGTAGAAAGAAGACATCCTTGAGAAGAACGCAAGAGTCGTGATGGTGCATAGCGAGAAATTAGGGCTGAGATATAATGAGGGGCAGAAGAATGTAAAGCTTTAAAAGTGAGCAGTAGAATTGAGTGTGAGATACGCGATTTAATCGGAAGCCAGGAGAGGGATTTCAGCAGGGGAGACGCTGAGACAGATTTAGGAAAGAGTAGAGTGATTCTGGCAGCAGTGTTTAGGATAGATTGTAGGGGAGACAGGTGAGAGGTAGGAAGGCCGGACAGCAGGAAGTTGCAGTAATCGAGACGTGAGAGAATGAGGGCCTGAGTCAGAGTTTTAGCAGTTGAGTAACAGAGGAAAGGGCGTATCTTTGTGATATTGCGGAGGAAAAAGCGACAAGTTTTAGAAACGTTTTGAATATGAGAGGAGAATGAGAGAAAGGAATCAAGTGTGATGGGAGCGTGCTATGTGATGGGAGCGTGCTATGTGATGGGAGCGTGCTATGTGATGGAGCATGCTATGTGATAGCAGCATGCTATGTGATGGCACCATACATATAATTAAAGACATAAGATATTTAGAAATGTATGTGGATTATTAGCTAAAATAAAGTGCAGTTAGCCAAATTTGGCCACAGATATTATGTACAGGGCTGGTGAAGGGAAGTGAGTAAGGAGTTAATGGCAAGAGACTGTGGTCCATATTTACAAAGTGGTGCTATTTCATAAGGCACATTCATTCACATGACTGGTCTGCAAAGTGTCTTCCGGCATTGCATCGCTTACTAAATATGGGTCTGTATCCACTACTGGGAAGTTGCTTTGCCACAGTGGCAAACGTTTCAGCATTGCCTTCTATCTTTTCTGAGGTTAACTCTTTTAACCATTTTAGGTCAAATATGCTATACCTTAGCTGACAACATTATCTAATAGAGAAACAGGCATTTAAATATAATTGACAGCTGTATGTTTTATTCTTTAAAAAAAAAAAACATATAAATAAGAAAATCAAAATACATCCAAGCGGATTACTGTGTAAATCTGTGACCATAAATGGTAGTTGTGAAGTTGTTATTATTATATGTCCCCAGTGTGATTACGTTGTGCAGATACTTCTGCTTCATGTGTCCTAGTGCTGAAAAAAAGAACATTTTTTCCCCCTGCACACCTTACTCACTTCACTGCTGCCTAATATATCAGCTTGCAAATGGAAAATATAAAAGGTCTTAATAGACCCACATCCTGACAAGAAGGGTCTGTGAGATGAATAGTGAAAGCCACCGGTATCAAAATTCCTTTAACAGCTAACATTTAGATCATGTATCTATAGGGGTGAAATATACAGTATGTTGTATTTTATTTATTTTTTAAATGCATTACCAGGAAATAATACATTGAGTTCTCTCTCGTTTTAAGTATCTCCTGGGCACAGATACATGGGTTTATATTCAAAGAAGAGTCTCAAGAAAAGCCCCTAATTGCAATGCAAGCGCAAGACTCTCAAAGGTAAGTGTTGTCGGGAGATAGCACTTGCCACAGTTAGTGGTGGTATCCAAACTACAGGGGTACTAATATGATGTGAATCTGTACATAAAAGAGACTATGGTATGGGCCCTCCAGTCTATATCCATGTAGGAAAGCTTGGTGATGTGAAAATGGTCATGCACCCAAGGGAAATAATAAAACCATGTGTAGGTTAAAGAGTAACCTGAACATTCTGAGCTCTCACACAGATGCATGACTGCCAAAGAGAGGGATAGGATAGGTACCTCAAATAAACTTATAATGTGTGTAAATCGAAATAAACAATGTAAAAACGGTGGAAGAGATCAACCAGTGTTGACAAGAAACAAAAAGAAAAAGGGGGTGTGTATCAAAAAATGGGTGACAACTGTGAATAAGGAGTGAAAAACCGGGGCTTTATATATATAATACAATGTATAATGCCCACCTCTAAAAGTCAAAATGGGCTAATGTTAAAATTAGTGAACAGAGCTCCCAATATACAGTAAAATGCTACTGATGATCAAAAAGCCGGCTGAATTCACTGGAGGAACATAGGACATAGCTGATGAATACCCATAAAGCCTAAAATTGGAACAAATGTACCACTACTAAAGCACTACTGTAGTACAAAAAATGAACTAGTTAAAAAGTGAAACTTTATTTATAACACAAATAAACTGCTACTAAACACTACTAATCAGTCGTAAACTAACATCTAAAACACTAAAACAAAGGGAAGGAGCAAGGGAAAGCCTGCCTAGGCTGCAGCCCTATATTCAAAAGGGCCCCTAATTTAAACAGTAAAGTAACTGAGTATTGGAGCAGCAAAGGTTCAAAAGATAATGTGTGTAACGGTAGGGGGAAGCCAGTCTTCACAATTAAGGTGAAGCCCGACTGGTTACCCCTGAAAACCGTGGGTCGCTGGTAGCTAAGTAGCACCATAAGCCAGGGGCACTGTATGTATCACCTAAAACCTGTCCTGATTGTGTGCTTCCCTTATCCTGTTATGTAATAAACCTGGGATTTCGGGAGTGGGAGCTTCAAGGGGGATTTGTGGGTCAAAATGTATTTAGATTCTGTGTAGGAGTTCGGGAGACAAAGTTACCAGTAGTCCCGTAATTCTCCCCGACGTGCAGGCAGGATCTGCGGGTACGTGAGGTGAATTACACTGGGGCTACACAGTGCCACTTATCGGGACTTTTTTAACCCGGCTGAATTCAGGAAGCCCCGATCAGCTTTTCGGTGCTGATTGGCACCCCACATTGGAGATTTTATGGCAACTTGCTGGAGGAGAAGCATCGGCCCGGGCGACACTTGGAAAAAATCAGCCCTTTTTCCTGCCTGTGATTGATGCCGGGGGTCTCCGGAGCTGATACCCGCACCGGAACCCCCCGGCATGCATCCGAGGCAGGAAAAAGGCATTTAAAAGCCACTTCATTACCTTAGCGGCTAACCGCTAAGGCAATGAAGGGGTTAACCCACCGTGCCATCTTTATTGTGGCTAGCGGGGGTGGGTGAAGGGGGTATTTGGCCCTGGGTGTGAGTTTAGGACTTGCGGGGGGCTTGCGGGGGCACTTAACCCCTTCACGACCGTAGCGGTTAATACCGCTACGGTCATGAAGGGGTTAAGGCCTCCCGCTACCCACCCGCAAGCCCTAAACAACCACCGTTGGGGCTAATACCCCCTTCACCCACCCCCACTACCCACAATAATAAAAAACCCCCCCCACGTTCACATGTCTCCGTTATACCCACCTTCACATCTCTGTCTACCTTTGTCACCTTAAATGCCTTTATTCACTTAAATGCATCAGCAGGTATAGCTCAGTGATAGTGCTGCTACCCATGAGTTGAGTGAACCAGGGTTTGATTCTTGGCTTGGATGTTTTTTTCCCATTTTATTCACAGCCGAGTGTAAATAGCCGCTTGACTATTTCCACTCGAGTGCGAATAGCCAAGCAGCTATTTGCACTCGAGTGGGAATAGCCAAGCAGCTATTTGCACTCGGCTGTGAATATCCACTGCCTCTTCTCACATGCTACAAGTGAGCCTGGATCCATAATAATTTGTCTTAGAAACACTTTACTTTTGCCTTGATACATACTGAATATCCACATATTCGGGACATTTTAAAGTATATAGTGATTTTGTATTATTGCTCCCACCTTCTTTATTGACCCTTTGCCTACTGAGTTTGATGATATAAAACAAAAATTGATTTTATCCCTCTCTTTACTTCTCCCTCTCTTTAGTTGTTTCACGTATGTCACACCTGTGAGCACGTGACCTGCATACAGGACAAGGGTTAATACTCTTTTCACCTCAACAGAGGTCCCTCAAATGGACAGTATCTCCATTACGGGACAATGGTTAATACACAGCTCAAAGGCTGCCACATTTTTTACCTCCGCAAAGGTCCCTCAAATGAGTAATATCTACCCTAAATCAGTCCCCATATACCACTCGCACAGAAAGAGAAATCACGTATTTGGTCCAAAATACATCTCTGTTGAAATCTGAATTTCATTATCCTTGCTAAGACTTACATACATTATTTTCCCATGGAAACAACATAAGCCAACCGCATCATAACACAGCTGTGAATCCGACAGTTCTATGACAGAGGGAAAAAAAGGGTGTGTGCCATGCACACATGATGTAAGTGAAACTTCTTAGGCCGATGTAAATGAAATTAAAATAACATAGTGATGTGTGCTATACAATTAAATACGTTTTTGTGTGTAATATATAGAATTTATTTCTGGCATGACATTCGAAAAGAAATAAGTATAAATAAGTATGCCTGTGTGCTGCTGAATATTGTGTGTGGGGTATTGTAGCAGTGCTAAGGTGATCGTACATCAGTAATGTGATGGAATTGAGCATTGGAACTTCCACATAGTTCTGCCACAGGTATGTACTGTTGGATTCACACTCCTGTTGTTGCTGTGAATTGGACATAAATTCATGAGTTGTAATTCAACCGTTATAAAGATGCCCAGTATTGTCCTGGTTGCTCAGAGTGAGCAGAGTGCCGTAGGTGGGAGTTCCATTTAGTTGGGAAGGGTAATGAGATAATTGGGGGCATTAGCAAGTTGGTTATGGGGGCCTGTGAGGTGTTGTCTATTCACGACCAGAATGGAAAGGGGTACGTGCATGCGTGAGTGCGAGGAGCATTGGTGCACATGTGTGGGTGCGATTGCATAGTCAAACTTTTGGGGGTTGGCGCTATTGTGCGCTGTGCACATGCACTGACTGAGAGTGTTGGATTTTTCAAGTTGCGCATGCGCTGTTGTCACTAGGTTTGAGTGTAAGCAGTGGAGTTATTTGGCCTCTATGCGCATGTAGGACAGTTTTGGCTTGTGGGATCGCATGCGACAGTGGCAAGTGGCGGCTGGTACTTTGCATACATTGTGTGCACATGTGATGGCACTATTTGCAAGTTATGTGCATGACAAAATTTTGTCATGGGAGTTGGTGGGTCAGCGTAGCCATTGTCTAAGGAGGAATGTAGATGTTTAATGAATGTATGAGCAATTGCGCATGCGTAAAAGGAGTTTTTGCCATTGCTTGTAATCGTGGAGGGTGTGGCCATGGTTGGCTGAGGAGGAATGGAGGTTTGGACACGCGATTTTATGTGTGCATGCGCAGCCCTTGGCTATTTCCTCTGCGCCTGCATAGTGTACACTGCATGTAGCTAGCTGTTATTAAGTATGAAACCCACTGATTATGCCTTCTGCGCATGCGCTGCCACTCACTTCCATTTCAACTTTTCATCCACAAGTTCAGTTTTTTTTCCCTATGAGATTCATTTTAGTGCTACCGCCAGCTAAGAATTTTCACTTAAAAAAACCTTTACAAACACCATTTGAACCCTGTCTCACTATATAACCACCCTTATAACTTTCCTTAACTAATACTTACTAATACTTAAACACACGAGTCACATCAATACATTCAGGCGCTCATGGCAGACGTGACCAGACTAATCACGACCGTCTTAATCCTAAATTTGAACGACAAATGGATATCTGTCCCTTAGTACCTCTTAAACATGCAGTGTGGGGTGTCAGAACATGCCACTCTGTGATACGATTACAGATTTGTAACTCTTATTATGCAGAAGAGAATATGTCACATGATATTCTCATTTTTAATAATGTCATTAGGTTGAATACTTTCTTATCCACGCCCCCTTGAACCTTGCAGATCCCTTCAGAGAATGCCTTTGAAGTTAGCAGTAAATTGATCCTATTTATAAAGTTGTCAGGAGAGCCATATTTTATTCCCATCTTTAGCAAAACAACTGCCCTTATCTTGAGACTCAGTTGCCTACCACCCATATGGTTCTTTTAGTGGGCTATACAGGATAGGCCCCCCAATTAAGTTCTCTATGAAGACAAGCCCAAACCCGGAAAAAGTCCTAACCTGTTACAAACCCAACATATTGTATTTTTAAACCAAGCTCATTAACCCCTGAAGCACCAGATGGATTAAAATACATAATATCGCATGACATTATCATGACAACTTGGTGTTTTCTAATCATTTTGTTGTCTTTATTTATTGAGCACAGGCACAAAGCAAAGGGAATAAAGAAATGTACCGATAATGATCAATACAAATTTAGCATCAGTATAACATCGTTCACTCTAGAAATAACTATAGACCTTGGTGTGGCCATTTGGTTTTTCCAAGCTGCTGGAAAAGTGTCGCGTGCTGTCGTTAACATATGGGAGATCAATTTACAAAGTACGGGCCTAGTATTTTTTTTCCACTTCCAAATTTTCTTTATTGGGGTCACATATTCGTACATTGTATCACATCCCATTGTGTTACTTCCCCCCAATAGTGTTTTTAAACATACATAAGGCAACGTTAATTGCAACCGTACAAAACATGGACAGCACCGACAGCACAGACAAACCAGTTAAATGTATGTCTAGAGAGAGATATACATACAGGGTAAGAAATGATAGTGTTGTTAAAGCTTGATTTTCTGTATTGTAAATCATTGTGGCTATGCTGCTATGCATAGATGTGTGTTAAATGTATTTAATTATTAGAGAGATGTAAGGTTTGGGCTTCTATGCTGTACAGTAGGTTATGGAGAGCCTTGCTTTACTATATTGTAATTGTTGGTGTCCTTTTTTCTATGTTTTGAAGTTGTTCTCTGTTACGATAGCTTTAGTTAATTGTGTAATTGGTATGGATGGTATTTTAATTGTTTAGGGATGTAATTCCTGTGTGTTAATTCATTGATGGTGACTTTATTTGCTTACATAATATACTTCTTGTGATGTCAGGCTATTTGAGTTGGATTATTGTATTGTTAACATTGATTTGCAGCGTGTACATGTAGTTTACATGTTATGCTACATGTATACACTGTAAATGCAATGTTTAAAGTGGCATTTGAGCCTTCAGATTGATTGATTAAATGAGATTTGGTTAGGAAATGTGTTTTTAATTCATTGAGGATGTTATGCATAAGTGGTGTTGCCATTGCAGGATGGCTTCACCCCTTAATTACCTTTGAGGTTAGTACCCGATAAGGTGATTAAGGGGTTAATTGGTATGGTAATGTAATTGAGATGTATTAGCTATTTATTATTTTGGCAACGGACCCCAAGGATGATGCTGGCGACGGAGCCTTCTTCTTGATGAGGTTAGTACAATTTTCTTAACTTTATTACGGTATTGAATGTGTTTAATAATGGCCAAATAATGTATTATCCCTATGTGGATAATATTTATTTGGCTCATTATTGTACTGTCTGTGCTGGGGGAGGGGGTATTGGCCCCAAGGGTATTTGGTAGGACTCCCCTGTGGGTAGTGGGTGAGGGTGGTTGGGCCTCAGTGTTGGGGGGGTTAGTGGGGGAGGGTATGTGGGTGATGGTGGGTTAACCCCTTAATGACTGTAGCGGTTAATAACCGCTATGGTGATTAAGGGGTTAGGGGACATTACATTGGATGTTTTAATTATTGTGTCTGTTTTGCAGAAGCGGATGGGGCATGGGCAGGATGAAGATGAGGATGGCCTTCATCGTGGCAGCCGCACATGGGTGAGTGCTATATGTATTGTGGCAGCGGTGGGATTTATTTGTCCAAAAATTGTAACTAAAACAATGGGTACACTGTCCATTTAAATTGTAAATAAAAACCTAACCCCGGTCGGGGCACTGACTAAACAAAAAAAAGGCAGGCTAACTACCTGGCTGGCTAGCTAACCTAGTCCAGCCCAACAAGGTTCAGCATTAGCAGTTGGCTCCCTACCTGGGAGCTTTATTCTCCCCCCTTGGGACAGGATCAACCTGAGCAGCTTGTGTCTGTCTGTCTGTCTGTCAACACTCCTCTGTCTTCTCTCTGCACCTCAGAGAGAGAGACTGCCGCCCCAGAGGCATTTCCTCTTCCTGTTTTAAAGCAGGTAAACTAGTTTAATTTGAATCACCTGTGGACTGCTTAACAAGCTGGGTTAACCCCTCCTCTACTGGAAAGCATGCATACTGCCATCTCCTACTAACATAAACTGAGTCAATGACCCTGTCACAGTATTTAATGTCTTTATTGCTGTGTATGTATTTTAAATGGACAACTGCACTATTATCCATTTGTGGATAATAGTACTGGTGCCCATTACAATACTGTATGTTAGGGGGGCATAGGTGTTGTTGGGGTCATATATATATATATATATATATATATATATTAATTGTGTAATTGGTATGGATGGTATTTTAATTGTTTAGGGATGTAATTCATGTGTGTTAATTCATTGATGGTGACTTTATTTGCTTACATAATATACTTCTTGTGATGTCAGGCTATTTGAGTTGGATTATTGTATTGTTAACATTGATTTGCAGCGTGTACATGTAGTTTACATGTTGTGCTACATGTATACACTGTAAATGCAATGTTTTAAGTGGCATTTGAGCCTTCAGATTGAATGATTAAATGAGATTTGGTTAGGAAATTGGTTTTTAATTCATTGAGGATGTTATGCATAAGTGGTGTTGCCATTGCAGGATGGCTTCACCCCTTAATTACCTTTGAGGTTAGTACCCGATAAGGTGATTAAGGGGTTCATTGGTATGTTAATGTAATTGAGATGTATTGGCTATTTATTATTTTGGCAACGGACCCCAAGGATGATGCTGGCGACGGAGCCTTCTTATTATGAGGTTAGTACAATTTTCTTTACTTTATTACGGTATTGAATGTGTTTAATAATGGCCAAATAATGTATTATCCCTATGTGGATAATATTTATTTGGCTCATTATTGTACTGTATGTGCTGGGGGAGGGGGTATTGGCCCCAAGGGTATTTGGTAGGACTCCCCTGTGGGTAGTGGGTGAGGGTGGTTGGGCCTCAGGGTTGGGGGGGTTAGTGGGGGAGGGTATGTGGGTGATGGTGGGTTAATCCCTTAATGACTGTAGCGGTTAATAACCGCTATGGTGATTAAGGGGTTAGGGGACATTACATTGGATGTTTTAATTATTGTGTCTGTTTTGCAGAAGCGGATGGGGCATGGGCAGGATGAAGATGAGGATGGCCTTCATCGTGGCAGCCGCACATGGGTGAGTGCTATATGTATTTAATGTCTTTATTGCTGTGTATGTATTTTAAATGGACAACTGCACTATTATCCATTTGTGGATAATAGTACTGTTGCCCATTACTGTATTGTATGTTGTGTATTGCTGCTATGTTTATTGGGGGCATTTGTCCCCAATAAACATGCTATTATGCGTTAACCCCTTCATTGCCTTAGCGGCTATCCGCTATGGTAATGAAGCAGCATTAATGTATTTTAATAATATTGTGCGGGAGCAGGGGGCCCCTGAGCTGAACCGCATTAATTTGTGTCTCAGAGACCCCCTACTTCCCGAATTACAGGCCCCGGTTTAGGGCATCGGTTACAGTGTCGCCGCCATATTTATAGCGGGCACGTCGCGAATGGGACGCTATAAAGATGGAGGCGACACTGCCACCCGATGACACATTCCGGGGCCTGTAACTCGGGAAGCAGGGGGTCCCTGGTCCACAAAGTGATGCGGTTCAGCTCGGGGGACCCCCTGCTCACTGTACAGTATTATTAAATAAATATTCATGCTGCTTCGTTACCGTAGCAGATACCCTGTAAGGTAAGGAACGAGTCTTTATTGATGTGTGCGTTTTATTCACAGTGTAGATGTGCAGAGGGTCTCCGGAGCTGAAGCGCTTTTGTTTTAGGTCCGGGGACACCCTGCTCCCCGAGATACAGGCCCCTTTAGGGGGTGCCGGTATCCCTCTGCTTGGTTTACAGGCCGCGGTCACGTGATCGGGACCTTGAAACGCAGAGGGATACCGGCACCTCATAAAGGGGCTTGTATCTCGGGAAGCAGGGGGTCCCCCGACCTGAAACCAATGCAGTTCAACTCCGGAGACCCCCTGCACATGTACACTAGGAGTAAAAGTTGTTTAAAAATACTTTATTTGTTGCCGATGTTTGCGTTGAGAGAGCGGCTTGTCTCTCTCTGCTACAAACATCTATCGCCACCAAAGGCTTATCGGAAGGCTTATCGGGAGCCAGGCTGTATCGGCACAGGCTCATCGGCAGCTTTGCTTTCGCAGTGCTTCGGCAGGGATCAGAAGGATTCGGCTCTTACTGAATACTGCGAGGGCAAATCGCCAAAAAAAGCCCTATCCGTCACCTATCCGCAACCCTTCCCGAAAAGATTTTATCGGGGCTTACTGCATCGAGCCCTAAGTCCTGCATTTCATGGCCAAGTTCTGAGCTGAGAACGTAGCAGTAGAAAGCACTGCTGTGCTGCCGAAAAGAGTACCGCGTCTTTCTGGACAAGGTCCGGCCACGGTAAGCCTTCCTGGAGCAGGTGCCCTGCACCTATTTGAGGCTAAATTTTCACCCCAGACCCCCAGTGTATTATGTTGTACCTGTACTTTGTGTATTCATTGTTTGTCCGCAAGTTTCACCTTAAACCTCATTTTATTCCACTACCTTGTTTTGCCTAGTGAATGATCCCAGAAGGTGAAAGGTGTTAAAAGTGCTGGTCTCCCGTGACCGTGTGATACATACTGCAGCTGCTGTTCGCCGTGTTCCAGCTCACGTGAACTACTGTATACCGAGGTGCTATGTGTATCTCAGAGGATTAGTAATGTCTCTGAGACCATGGTGATAGCACATTAATTATAACATCTAGCATAAAATATACATATCATGGTCCTTAGTTTGTGCAAATAAGAGAAAAAAAAAAAGCTGTGTGTGCTGTGCACGCGCATAGTAAGTGAAACTTCTTTGACTTTTGTCACAAAAATTGTATTTGTATTGGTGATGTTTTAATTAAAAATCAAAATACAATTTCATTGACAAAACGCAAATACATTTGACTTATAATGCGCGTGCTCGGCACACATCCCCTGTATTAGCTATTTGCACTAAGTGTGAATTCCTCGTGTGTATGTGTGTCAGTCAGTGTGTGTGTGTGTGTATGTGTGTCAGTCAGTGTGTGTGTGTGTGTGTATGCGTGTCAGTCAGTGTGTGTATGTGTGTGCGTGTGCGTGTGCGTGTATATGTGTGTGTGAAAGGTTGAGTCCCAGACTTTATTTAAAGAAGCAGCAGCATCAGACCCTGGGAAGAATGAACGAGGCTTTTGCTGTTCTCTGAACTTTCTTTTTATTAGGGATTCCACATTCAGGTGTACAACAACAACCAGTTCTCCCAGCGTGATGTCTCCAGCCACAAAATAGCCAGCAATATCTGCATTAGAAAGTTTGCATCCTTTCACTGAAGTTCCACAGACATCCTCATATCGCATAACAGCAATAAGGCGTACAGAAAGAGACACCATCACATCGCTGCAACAAGGAGTGCAGCAGGCCACCAGGGAAAGAAGCCCTCTCCCTTTTATAACTGGTTAATTTGGACCAAACTAAATGAAGTAAACCACACAGGGGAGTTGTCTCCCAAAACTTACAAAATTAGCAAACATAATACACTTCACACAACATACAATTTTCTATAGCAAGCCCCAAAACAGTACCTTTTACAAACATCCCATGCATGTCTTTACTCTGCAAAATAAATTACATTCATTATCACTTACTTTAATTCCCCCCCCCCACCATACCATGGTATAATCTACCCTGAATGGTATGCAGGAAGGAAACGCCCTTTTCCTTTATAACAGAGACTGCCCATGGCTGTGTAACATCAAAGTGTGTTTAACACCAACCAGACTTGCATATACTGGCTGACCTCAGGACACCACATTAAAGGTTAGTAAAGTTTCAGATAAAGGAAACAAAAAAGATTGCTGGGCCCAGCAAAAAGCGAAACAGAAAAAGAAAGAAAGATAAAGTGGTGTATTTGATGCCAGAAAGCAAACATGCATTTAACTTCTACAAAAGTGCAAGCAGCCCTGTCACAGTGTGTCAGTCAGTGTGTGTGTGTGTGTATGTGTGTCAGTGTGTGTGTGTGTATGTATGTCAGTCAGTGTGTGTGTGTATGTGTGTCAGTCAGTGTGTGTCAGTCAGTGTGTGTGTGTCAGTCAGTGTGTGTATGTGTGTCAGTCAGTGTGTGTGTATGTGTGTCAATCAGTGTGTGAGTATGTGTGTCAGTCAGTGTGTGTGTGTGTATGTGTGTCAGTCAGTGTGTGTGTCCTGCTGCAGCCAGGGATGGGGTGTAACATTGCGCACCACCTCCAACCCCCCCCCCTGAAATTCTGTGCACCCCTCCCCGCCTGGGTCACCCTTTCTTCCAGCAGCAGGAGCCTGCCCCCGGCAGCATCGCATGACTACTGCGCATGCGCGGCATGGGCAGCGCAGAGCTTGGCGGTAGCTGAACAGCTCCCCTTGCTGCCTGTACTCGAGTGAGCCCAGCAGCGCATGCACATGCGCAGGGGGGCTCTGTCTGAGTCTCCAGCCCGGCAGAGCGCGCGGCTGGGACAGAGAGCGGGCCTGGTCCCAGGAGCCAGTCAGCAGGTCCCCGGATGCCGCCCATGCCCATCTCCACCTAGGGGAAATTGCGGCCGTTAGGAGCGGCGCCGGCGGTGTCGCGGCTTGGACAGAGAGCCCGGGGAGCCGCTGTACAGTAGCAATGCACGTGGGGGGAATTGCGGCCGTTAGGAGCGGCGCCGGCGGTGTCGCGGCATGGACAGAGAGCCCGGGGAGCCGCTGTACAGTAGCAATGCACGTGGGGGGAATTGCGGCCGTTAGGAGCGGTGCCGGCGGCGCTGCGGCTGTGTGGAGGAGCGGCGGCCATTAGGAGCTATCGTCGCCGCCGTATCTGATTTTTTGAGCGGTTGGGATCATGTCAGTGTTGGGGTTGGGCTGAGCCAGAACACATCTGTTTCGGGCTGAGCCTGACGTCACATCTGTTTCATTTCTGTCTCCACAATCCATTTTTGCCCCAGTTCAAATGAGGTGCCACTAAAGAAGTTTCACTTCAATAATTACACAAAGAGAAGAGACTTTGACATATTGTACAGTGGTGAGAAAAAGTTTGAGAACCCAATGATAATTATGGAGATTCTAAAATGTTTTCATGATAACCTTCTTGAATCAAAACCAGTCTTTGCTTAAATATCCAATAGGGTTTATATTAACCAATTCCATGTCTTTTGATACAAAATTATGTATGAATTAGACAAACAATGAGTAATTAAGAGTCAGGGTATGTGCAAAAGTAAGTGAAACCCTGGTTTTATCAGCTAAATTAAAGGGGCTAACTAGTGGTGTTTAAATAATTAGGTAGATCTGCAGTGGTCAGTTTGGAAGGCCCCACCCTATATAAAGATCAGATATGTTGTGAGTTTGGTCTTCACCATACAGGTGTGTGGAAACACATCATGCCACGATCAACTGAAATCTCTGAGGACCCCAGATAAGCAGTTATTGATGTTCATCTGACTAGGAAGGGTTATAAAACCATTTCTAAGTGTAGCCCAGTCCTCCCTTTAGCTCTATCTATGGTGGGATGCTCCTGCTGGAGGCCACCCCACAAGGAGGTGGAAGGCGTCGGAGCAGACTGACCATTGGCTGTTGCTCAGCTACACCAGGGAAGGTATCCACATAAGTGCACCAACATTCACGTGGGTAGCGCTGTCTCATACTTGGGGGTGGGAAAGGCCATTGGGGTCTGGACACTGGTGCCTCTGCACCCAAGTACTGTGGGGATATTCTGCGGGTAGGTATACATACTGTATATGTCTATTGCTGTTCCTATGGTTGTCATTGTTTATTACCTCTCAGTAAATACTGTTCCCCATACTCTGTGTGTGTATTACTGGGCATATTGTCTTGGGAGGGGCTATCCTACTATGAGAGGATCCTTCTCTGGTTGAGGCGCTGTTTAGTAGATATACATACACCCAGACTCCCCAGTGGCGGAGGATCAGGCCTAATGTTTGCCACGCAGGTATAGCAGCACACGTAGTCGCCCTGACACAGGGGAAAGGGGGCTTCATGAGGAATTGGGGCTCAGGCCAATCCACTATCAGACAGATCTATAAAGGGAGAAAGTTCAAGACCAAATTCACTCTACCCAGGAGTGGTCATCCTGCCAAAATCTCTCCAAGAACAAACCAGCAAATCATCCAGAAACTCACAAAGAACCCCAGAGTAACATCCAAGGATATGCAGGCCACTCTCGGCTTGGCTAGTGTGAGTGTTCATGACTCAACTATCAGAAAAAGACTGAACAAGAATGGTGTTCATGTAAGGATAGCCAGGAGGAAACCACTGCTCTCTAAAAAGAACATAACTGCCCGACTAAAGTTCGCCAAAGAGCACATAGATGATCCAGAAGACTTCTGGAATAATGTTCTCTGGACAGACGTGTAAAAGGTAGAACTTTTTGGCCTCAATGTGAAATGTTACTGTATGTTTGGTGAAAGCCAAACACTGCGTTCAAACAGAAGAACCTCATCCTAACCGTCAAGCATGGTGGTGGGAGTGTGCTGGTCTGGGGCTACTTTGCTGCCTCAGGACCTGGACGGCTTTCCATCATTGACACAACCATGTCACTGCATTGTATCAGTAGATTCCAGAGGAGAATGTCAGGCTATCCATCCGTGAGCTGAAGCGAAAATGGCTAATGTAGCAAGACAATGATCCTAAACATACAATCAGATCTACAAAATAATGTCTGCAGATTAAGAAATTCTGCGTTTTAGAAGGGCCTAGTCAAAGTCCGGACCTAAACCGCATGAAATGTTGTTGCAGGACCTGAAACGAGCTGTTCATGCAAAGAAGGCCTCAAATGTTGCTGAGTTGAAGCAGTCCTATATGTAGGAATGGGCCAAAATTCATCAAAAGCGATTTGAGAGACTGACCAGCAGTTACAAGAAAGCTTAATTGATGTCATTGCTGCTCAAGGGGGTGCCACCAGGCACTGAGTCTAAAGGTTCACTTACCTTTTCACACATGGATATTGAATGTTGAATCATTTGTGGATAAATAAATGTTGAAAAAGTATCATGTTTTTGTGTCATTTGTTTGATCAGGTTATCTTTATCTATTATTAGGACTTACATTAAAATCTAATAACATTTTAGGTCTTAAATATGTGAAAATCCTAAGGGATTCAGAAACTTTATTGCCACTTTATGTACACTGTGTAGTACTTCCCCAACTCTTCCAAACGACACACCCCAAGTTGCAAGTTGGTGCAGATGGAGCAAAATTGGAGCAAAGTACTTTGATATTTTTCACGAAGGATGAAAGTGTCACAATTTTGGTCAAAGTTGCCTTTTTAATTTGTCCATAGGGGAAAGTGCATCAAGGAAAAAAGATTGGTGCAATTCTGGGGAAAAACCATTGCTCTAGATGTATCATAGAAAAAGTCCTATTGATTTAATTGGGGGGGGGGGGTGGGGGGGGAATTTTGGAGACAAATAACATGTATTTGCCTTAAAATTGCACCAGTTTTTCCTTCATATATATAAATGCTGCATTCACCCTTACATTTTTAGGATCTCTAAAAAGACACACTGGGAAGTATATATGATTTTATAAGGAGAGGATAGCATGGCAGAACCATACAACAGAGTTTATTAAAGTAACAGCCAAATGTCAAGAGGAGGAATTGTTACCAACAATGAAAAGGAGGAATTGTTCTCGCAACAAAAAACATTTCCACTACATCAGTATGCAGCTGGTTTGTGATGCTAACATTAAAATCCAGGATGTGGTAGCTGCCTGCTCAGGGTAGGTAACACCTTCTACTATAATGACCCCAATAATGAAATCTAGATTTTTTTGGCAGAACTTACATATGTAGCTGTGACAGGATGGCCTCGTGGAAGGGTCAGAAAGAGTCCAACCATTATAATTAAAGCTTTAAGAAACCCTGCAGGGGTTTATTTGTCCATAACAAACAATAAAACTTAGGCACACTGTCTCTTTAAGGCAAAACGAAATCATAAAAACAAAGCCAACTCCCAGTAGGGAGACAACAGTGTCTAACTAACACTCTGACTGGGCCAGTTTCTGGTTTTTAACAATACATTCATGTCTGGAACAAGAATATAACAAAGTATTTTTCTGTGTTTGGGGTAACTCAGTGCCAAGAGAGTCCAGCAAATCCCTCTGGATACTTCAGCACTGACAAGAGAGGTCTACTCCCTCAGCAGGGTTGGTACGCCGTTCCTTGAATACAAGCGCTGCATCCAGTAGGCTTGTTCGCTCTCGTGGCGATTCTGTTCCTGGGTGTGGGTCCCAGTAGACCCTGATTCCTGCAGGCCTGGGGAACCGTAGCAACCTGTGTCCTTCCTGGTTAGGAAAAGTCTCTCACTTGGCAGGCTACTGACTACCTTTAAACCCCTTTGCAATCAACAGTTCACTATAACTAACTAGGTGCAGCTGCAGACTGCCTAGCTAGAGGAGTTTAACCTTCCACATGCTGGAAAGTATGTACACTGAAAGCTCTCTCCAACCTACACAGACAGTGACTCTGTCACAGTAGCTTAATGTAACCCCTCTTTCCCTCAGACTATAGGATCTAATTTGACCTCAAGAATCTGGCGGATGAACATCTCCTGCACCTGTTAGAGAAGAAAGAAGAAAAGAATGAAGATAAGAAGAAAATAAAGGAAATAAGATCTACTCGCTGGGGCCTCCTCTGTAATACATTTTATTTAGTTTTGTTAGGCCATTCATTGCCATTGTGGCAATCATTGCCCCCCATTGTGGACACAGCTTACCACAGTGACAATGAGTAGAGGGGATGGGAGTAGTTGCTCCAGGGAGGGTGGTTAGGCCTCCCAGGTAGGTATTGAGAGGGGCCTCTCCCCCTTAGTGGGAGGGCTTCATCGCTAAGGTAATGAAGGGGTTAGCCCCTCCCGCAACCTTCTCGTAGGCCTAACCACCCAATACTATGTTATTAAAATACAATAAAAGCTATTTGATCGCCTGTTAGAGGCCCACAGGGAGAGTGACTGATTCTATCTACTCTCTCTGCACGTCTCTTCCAGACTGGTGCAGCTGTATATACCAAAAGATACCTATACAACTCTACAGTTACATTGTTTTTCTATGAATTAAAGTAATTCGCTCAAAAATACCAAACATTAAATATCCGTTTAAATGAAATATTTATATACAGTAAAACAGTTCAATAATCTTTGTCTACACCTTTCAGGTGATGCCATATATGGGAGCATGACCTGGCTTGACAAGCTGGTGGCTAATCGTGAGAGTGTAGCATCATGTAGATATATACACTCTATATTTACTACGCAGAGCAATGGGATAATACACCTTCTAGAGATGACATGCATTTTCAATTGAATAGCACTGCTTAGTAAATATGGGCCATAATTAGCCACTCCTCTGGCTCATTCTCTGAGCACATATTTGGATGTGTGGATAATTCTGCTTATGGGAGATAGTAACGCATTGCAGTATTCTCCAGTGAAACTGTCAGATTATTTTGACTTGTTGCATTATACTTAACATATCAGTCACTAGAAACCTTTTAGGGGACGTAGATCCCTATAGCCCCCAAGATGCCCATGTTTCATATGCTGAAGCATATTACAGCACTGTAGGTGGAAGTCAAATCTAAAAAAATAATAGATTTTAGAATGCTTTATTTGTAATTTTTTCCTATTTATCTAACATTCATGGAAACAACTTCATAAGACGTCCTACACAAGTTTCATACGTGTATCTTGTATTGCTCAATATTACTTTGTAGATATGTACATTTCAAAACCAAGCTGAGCTTTACGGACACAATATTGAAAAGGTCAGTGCATCAAGGCTGCGAAGCATGTACTGTATACAGTCAAATGACTGCAATGTTAAATCCATAAATCACAGGCGTAATATGGCAGAGAAATAACACTAAGGGGCCTATTCACTAAACTTCCATAAACTCAGTGCATTACCGATCGTGTTTGCATGTTCTTACCGCTCTATAAGAAATTTGCGTAAAAACGGTATTCACTAAGAAAAATGGCAAGTTTTTTATGTGCGTTAAAAAAATGGAACATCGCACTACTTTGTGTTTGCTTAAAGCTGAAGTAGTCTGTAAGAGCTGCACGGAGAGAGCTGCATCTCCCTGCACAGCTCTTACAGGCTATCGCACAGTCTTAATGTTAATTTTAATAACAGAGGAGTGAAGCAGGGGTTCTCCTAAGCTGAACTGCAATAATTTCAGCCTTGGGGGACCCCCTGCTTCCCGAGTTACAGGCCACGTTCAGTGCATTACCAATTGGTAATGCCAACTGTGGTGTAACGTGGCCACAACGCGTTTGGCACAGTTTGTGCTACATCACCTTCTTCAATACAACTTTATACTTCCCTCCGGAGAGCTTTGTGTTCTTTTTCATATTTCTGGAGATTGCCTTCTGGTTATATCTTGAGGAGCTTGGAGTGCTCCTAAACAGCAGCAGCAAGGAGCTAAAGTTGCACGCATTTACCTATCCACAAAATCTTGGCAGCATGAGCGCAGTTTCACCCTTTCCTCCATATTACGAAACCCCTGATTACACTCTCCAATTTGTAAAATCTATTAGGAAAATGTGAGACCCTTTTTCAGGATTCAAGGTAAACGATAACAAATCCGAGGCAATGTTATCCTGCAACCTGCTCGCCCTGTGATGTAAGTGGCTGAGCGCCATTTTTCTCCCTTTCAGGCACCTGCCCCTGCAGTTTGAAGAAGTCCTTCTCGTCTTCACTGTATAGTCCCTTTCTGGGTTTGGAAGGCATTGTTTTATTGCAGATCTTTTCCCGGTTTCTGAATCTTGCTTCGTCGTATGTGTCCTGCCATCTACTCCGCCGTTCTTGCTGGTAAGGCGCTGGCTGGGCGCGGAGATGCCTCGATCACACGTCTCCATTCGACTTGCCACGAATGTGCCCAGACTTTTTTTTTTTTAACATCGACATGGAGGTACATCAATTCCATACAAATTATGCTTATAAGTGTAACCCATATTCCCCCCCTCCCCCCCAATCGCAGTTTGGGTGTATGGGAGGGGATCTATATGCATTACCCAGTGTGGTGCTTTACCTGTTAGGCTCACAGGAGGCATAAGCCTCCGCCACGGAGAGCCTGGGGCACGTATAACAATATGAGTAACCTCGTACTTGGTGCAGCGCCTCCACCTGCGATGGCTCCCACCAGAGGGGGAGTGGTTCCTCGCAGGACAATATATATATCACTCCGCACACAGTATGTAAAACAACCAATGACTTTACTGTGTAGCATATGCAATATATCAACAGGTGTCTCGCAGGATGCTACCTCCACCTCCACCGGGTGATCCCACCCCATGCCCAGTAACCCCACACAATATGTCCCCCACCCTCAAGTGAGATATGTATGTGTGACTGCGCAGCCACTATGTCTTGTATGAATAGGTGGTATAGTTGGTGCACTTGTTGGTTACCTGCCGGGCACTCCAGTACCTGGGCCTGCCAAGGATCTTCACAAAGGATCCTGATGACGGCTGAATACAGGACCTACCATCCGGGGTGATCTCACTTGGATGGCTGCTGCAGCGACAACGAAGGTCTGAGCCCAAACCTCTGGATGGACGCGTAGCGTCTGCTGGGTCCCTAACTGGCTCTGGATAGTAAGGGGCAGGGTCCCTAACCTGGGGCCTGTCCCTGACACTACTCACACTACTGGGTGGCTCAGAGCTAGCTGGGGCCTTGGGGGCTGCTAGCCTAGTGCAGGGAGTCACTGACTCCTGCACCCTACCTCCTTCCCCTAGCTTCTCCTGGTGCCGACTGACCCTATCCTCAAAACCCCATGAAATGTCTCTCTTTCCCTTGCAGGGCAATCCTCCAGCCCTATTGGCCACTCTGAGACACCTGGTGCCTTCCACCCTTAGCCTCCTGGGAATTGTAGTCCCGTGGAGGCTATTCCTATATTGGGGCCGCGTGCGCGATTCTACTGCGCATGCGCGACTCCGTATTGGCCGCCGCAACTCCCTGGCCTCATCCGCGCATGCGCGATCACGCCGCACGCATACGCAACCACCCGCTAGCCGCGTGCGCCGCCGAGCCTCCTAAGGCTCGGACCGCTCCCTGCTCCGGCCCCCACCTTTGGAAGCAGCCAGCGGGTCCTTTGCTGGGTCCGGCGGCTACACTGACCCCCTGGTGAAATCCCAACGACCTCGCTTGGGTAGCAGACATAACCATGTCCAAACATTGTATAATAAAAATGCAGTACATAGAATATACACAGTATCACATGTGCATTGTGTGACTTGGTACACCTCATAACAACCACAGTAGTACCCGAGGCCAGCTGAGGGTTTGCTGTTTGCTGAGACCACTTGTTGGGTGCCCCTAACTGATAATGTGGGGGTACCTCACTTTGACTTTTGTGAGCCTCCGTCGGGATAATCTCTTGGAGATCATGTTCTGGGGTAACAGTCACTGGATCCATGCTACTTCCTCCCCCCCGGTGGAAGGAATAGCACAGTGTCTCTTGGCCAGACTTTTACCCAGCCATCCACATCGCACATGCGGTATACCGGGAGGTCTGGACCTTTTCCTCTGTCCACCACATGATGAATAAAGCGCTCCATGTTGCGCATGAAGAAGGCAATAGTTACCAGAGTGGTCACAGCACAGCGTTTGTTGGCTCCATCAGTCACTTCTGAAGTGAATATTTCGGGGTACCTCACGAGCTCGGGGTCTTGAGACAGACGAACTTGGTGATCCTTTGCGTAGAAGTAGGCGCCGAGCAGGGCCTCTTCACCGGATATCTCCATCACATCCTGCAAGGAGTGAAGGTTTTGTGCCTCACCATTGCATTGACTCACGATGGCCAACAGGTCCTCGGGGACGCTGTCAGTTTCCACCCTGGCTGTCTTGGGACCTGTCCCCGGCACTTCTGGGGCAGTTGGATCCCAGTCCTGGGACCATTTGGGTTGGAGCGCACGGGCTCACACTCAGCAGGTCATGAGCCTCGGTTAGGGCCTTTTCCACCACGGCCGCCTCCATCGGAACCTGTGGGGAGCAAGGAGGTTCCTCACCACTCCGCTGGCTTGTGATGGGTTCCTCCTCCTCGGGTCCCTCCGACACGGCCGTATGACTCTTCTGCGGCGCCGGCCGCACCAGCGCTTGCTGCCGAGGGATGTCGCTGTGCAGCGGGCCCACAGCAGGGTCCGCAACAGATGCTTCAGCTTCACTTGGGTGGTCCGCCGGCTGACACATCACCACAGCTGGTTGTTGATCGCTAAAATCACTACGAGAGGATGGGGGTAGAGACACCTTACCCTGTGATTCCGGAATCTGCGGTTCAGGAATCTGCAGTCCTGAGGGTGGAACCGAGTCTAGAACCGGGGTGCACGGACCCCCTGGAACATCTGGTACAGCTCACAGACTCGGTGCGACCACCGCGTTGCAGCTGTCCATTTTGGGCAATGTAACTTGAAACTTTTGTGGTGCTAGAGCAGAGTCTAGAACCGTGGTTATAGCACGTGGGGCCTCCGAATCTTCCGTGGTTGAGGTAGCGAGGTTAACAGCATCGATTACCCCAGTAGAGAGGTCATTCGCATCTTCCTCTGCGGGTTCCGGCTCTGGGACCGACTCTGGAACCGGATCTGGAACCACGGTTAGAGTGCAAGAGTCCTCCGAAACATCTGTGAAGGGAATAGATTGGTTACCTGGATGACCTGTCCAGTATGGAAGTCGATCGTTTCTTCCTTGGCGGGTTCCATAGGCCACAGCAGCACAGGCTTCAGGAACTGTGCTCCGCAGCAGGCACACTTGGATCACAGGTCAATTTGCCACCTGGGAAGTCACATTGGTTACAGACACCTCGTATGCATCCCTCTTCATCCACCTCTGCCGCCTGATATTCTATTAGTAGCTTAAAGGGGTCAAAGTCCATACCACCAGACAATTTTAAGTCCTTTTGCAAACAGGGGCACAACAGAAAGGATACGTCCCTTCCTTTCATCAGCCAGGCTCCATACAACTGAGGATGCTGTTTACTACATCTTTTACATTTCCTATGGGGAACAGAAGTTACTGACTGAGGCTCACTGTGTTCACTCCCCCTGGTGGAATCTAGAGAAGGGGCACGCTCTTTCAAGGAGTGGTTCGGGCTCTCCGCTGCACCACTCACGTTGCAGGGCCAGAACTCTGGCTTTCGCGCCAAACCCGGACAGGTCTTTGCCGAACATTTTGGTGCAGACTGACGGTCAGCCACACGTGCGCTTTCCTGACTTGGCGGGGGACGCCATTTTAGGTGGGACATGCTGGATGAGGGAGCCTCAATCTTGATCACAGTCCTACCAACGGCACTATGGCTCTTTGCATATACAAGGGGGTAGCCCTCAGACGGGCACTCTGGCATAATCAGTGCGGACGGTGTCTCTGACAGGCATATATCCTCAGTGTGGGTTGCCACAAATAGTATCGTTTTCCATGTGGACGTGGGATCGTGTTCTTCATCTAAGACACAGGCGTGCGGCCACCCAAGAATTTTACACATATAATACCTGACCCTTGCAGCGGGTATAGTTGCGGGAAGGCCTCCCACCGCCACCACCTGGCCGGGTTCAAGATATTGCCTCAAGGCCCAGGCAAGGACCTCGTGTCCGGACTTTAAAACCATGGTGGACAATTTGGCAAAAAAAATAGAATAGGGCACCCCAGGTCTGATCTCAGCAGCGCCTCCAAATGTAACCCATATCCCCCCCCCCCAATCGCAGATAGGGTGTATGGGAGGGGATCTATATGCATTACCCAGTGTGGAGTTAGGCTCACAGGAAGCCTAAGCCTCCATCACAGAGAGCCTGGGGCACGTATAACAATATGAGTAACCTCGTACTTGGTGCAGCGCCTCCACCTGCGATGGCACCCACCAGAGGGGTAGTGGTTCCTCGCAGGACAATATATATATATCACTCCACACACAGTATGTAAAACAACCAATGACTTTACTGTATAGCATATATATATCAACAGGTGTCCCTCCCTAGAGGAGACACTAACTACTGCGTCTCGCAGGACGCTACCTCCACCTCCACTAGGTGATCCCACCCCATGTCCAGTAACCCCACACAATATGTCCCCCACCCCCAAGTGAGATATGTATGTGTGACTGCGCAGCCACTATGTCTTGTATGAATAGGTGGTATAGTTGGTGCACTTGTTGGTTACCTGCCGGGCACTCCAGTACCCGGGCCTGCCAAGGATCTTCACAAAGGATCCTGATGACGGCTGAATACAGGACCTACCATCCGGGGTGATCTCACTTGGATGGCTGCTGCAGCGACAACGAAGGTCTGAGCCCAAACCTCTGGATGGACGCGCAGCGTCTGCTGGGTCCCTAACTGGCTCTGGATAGTAAGGGGCAGGGTCCCTAACCTGGGGCCTGTCCCTGACACTACTCACACTACTGGGTGGCTCAGAGCTAGCTGGGGCCTTGGGGGCTGCTGGCCTAGTGCAGGGAGTCACTGACTCCTGCACCCTACCTCCTTCCCCTAGCTTCTCCTGGTGCCGACTGACCCTCTCCTCAAAACCCCATGAAATGTCTCTCTTTCCCTTGCAGGGCAATCCTCCAGCCCTATTGGCCACTCTGAGACACCTGGTGCCTTCCACCCTTAGCCTCCTGGGAATTGTAGTCCTGTGGAGGCTATTCCTATATTGGGGCCGCGTGCGTGATTCTACTGCGCATGCGCGACTCCCTAATGGCCGCCGCAACTCCCTGGCCTCATCCGCGCATGCGCGATCACGCCGCACGCGTACGCAACCACCCGCTAGCCGCGTGCGCCGCCGAGCCTCCTAAGGCTCGGACCGCTCCCTGCTCCAGCCCCCACCTGTGGAAGCAGCCGGCGGGTCCGTCGCTGGCTCCGGCGGCATCCGCGACCGCGCTGCCACAAAGGAGGGGGGTCTCTAGGAGCCGCCGGGGACCGGGGCTACACAAGCAAGAACTTTATTGATAAATATATCACTTTCCTCCTCAGTTAACTTAAGGTATCTTTTTTTCCCCTTACTAAGGACAGGATGCCACTTATCTCTAAAGTTGTGCAAAAGTATCCAAAAATGTGTTGCGTTTTCCTCCCAAAATTTGATTCCTTACAAATATTTTGCCAAATAGCAAAATATCACCAGACGGGGAGGGAAACATGCTGTGTGTGTCCCCGATTTATAGCCTTAGATTCAAGTGAATCTAGTGATTTTAGAGAATTAAGCAAAAATAAGTATATATAATGATTTTAGAGAATTGCACAAATTAGCATATGAAGCAAAATTGCACTGCACATTGACTTAATACTTGAGAATACTGACAAGGTCACAGAAAAAAATGTTGCAAGTAAAAAAGGGCAAATTTTGCCAGGTTAGTGACTTTGGACAAAAGTAATGCATATCTCACTTGTCCCCTCACCAAGACCTGATATGCAGCCAGGCTCCTAGAGTCTGGCTGTTTGCTCCCTCTAACTGTAGGGCATGTCCTCTTCCTCCTCCATGTCTATGTACAGTATACTTTCCTTGATTGGTGTGGCCTGCTCCACCCAACTCCTGTTCCTCTATTGTCCTAATCATGACCTTCACTCCTCTACTTCCACAGTCCTCCCCTCAGCTCTTACACTTGTCCAGTCCTCCAATGCTGCAGTGTTCTTTTACCACCAGGTTTTTTTGTTTAGCAGCGTCAACTCTTATTGTCTTTTGATCATTTCTGTTTGGTATTACAGATAATCCATGTCCCCACACACAGTTCCGCTCCTCATTCAACGACCTAATCCTGCCTTTATTAAATGTAACGCTTGCAAATGTATCAGTGACATATTCATACAGTGGAGCTCTTTGATTTGGAATTAAACCACCCTGATTCAGAGGATGAGCAAATAACTTATTTATCTTTATGCATATTATGAAGGAGGCAGATGAACAAAAAGGCTGCCAGGAAATATACTTAATTGTTTTTAATGCAGAAACAGAATATGCAAACTGGTTAAAAATAAAATTAAGAAATGTAGCCCACTACAAATCACAATTAATAAGAATATATATATATATATATATATATATATATATATATATATATATATATTGAAACTAATTTCAATACTTATTTTTCCCGTAGAAAAATCACATGTACATCAGTGAATACTCAAAATATCCATGGAAATATTTCAGTGGGTAGTGAGTTCTGCAAAACCCTCAGATTCATTTCTGACAATGTAATAATGAAAGTATGCTGGCTTGTATCTGCAGGGGGCTATTCAAATATCAATTTCTCCCTATTCCTATTTCTATTTACTAGTAAATAGAAAGAAAAATAAATAATTTTAGCATACTGTAGCAATTTGACTGTCTTGCATTTCTATAGTTAAAACTTTTTTTGTAAAAATGTGTGAAAATATTGCTGCCGTTTCTAAGTAATTTAACACTTTGTAAGATTTTTTTCTTTTTCTTTTTTTCTTGTGGTTTGGTGAAAACCACCAACATTTGAAAGTAAACCCATTTCACAAGAAGGGGAAATGTACCACACTGCACGTCACTCTGTAGCAAGTTTACTTACAGAATGGTTTGTTTCACAGATGGCTTTTACAAAAATTCTCACTTCTTCTATATTTTAGAAATTCCCTTTACATTTCCTATTTTACCCCTGTTGGTAAAAACACATTTAGAATGTTTCAGTGTTGGATAAATATTGAGGCGAAATCAATGATTGAAACCACATGGGGTAACAGGATATATGGGAAAACTAGCGATAACGCCCAATTGTTTTTTTTCCAGGTAAAAATAAAATATTTGATAAATAAAGAAAATTGAAATACAGTACTTAATACTAAGACATTTTAAACCTCTCTGCATGCATACATGGCTACTGTAGCACATGAGCTAATCAATTATAACATGGCCATGATAAAGATACCTTTTTACCACCTTAAACTGGTGAGGGGAAAATTTGGCAAAAGGTGAGGGCTGCGATCCTGTTATGACTTCAGACTTTATTGAATAGCATTTGGTTCAATAACTTGGCAAAATTACAAATTGACATGTTAAATGTATTCTTATCAAAGTATATTGTTCACCAATATTACTGATATAGCTAGGCCTTTCCCTTCTCCCTGTGCTAAATATAGGGATGGGACTATTACGCACACAGCACCAAAAATTGCTGATAACAAACGCCTTCAGGCTTTGTTGAGTATGGGAATGAGTGTGAAAGTGAGGGCAATGGCTTGTATTAGATGCCCAAGAATCAAGTATGTATGGAGTCAATTCATTTTTCTCAGAGGCACAGAGACCCCAAAAAGTCTGAATGTAGGGGGTTATTGAGTGCATGCCAATACAGTTTCATCTTTCTCATTTTCCAATGTCTTTGGATCGCTGGGGGGCGTCATCTCTCAGCAACAGACGGATGCTGGCAGCACCAGCTTGGTGATGCAGGGAGATTATTTGGAAGCTGTATCTGGGAAACAAACGCTCGTTTCCCAGCAATAGAGGGATGCCGGCTGCTCTAACATCACAGTTCAGTGAGGAAGGGGTTTAAGTCATGCAGAGGAACATAACACTCACCAGGCTTTTTGTAGATTTTCTTTATACCTTACATCAATAATTCTGTCAGTGCATTCATTTTGTGCCACATATTTAAAACCAGAGACAGAACATGAAACACAGACAGAGTTCAGTGCACATCCAGTGAAACTTATACACGGTACAGTGCCTAAATATATATATATATATATGTATAGATATCTTTTAAATAAAATGGTCTTTTAGTTTAACATTTTGGTCAAAGTGTTGTAAGCCCTTGAGCCACTACACGGCAGACCACATCTCAAGGGTACCTAACACTAATATAAATTCTTAATAACCTGTGCATTACCAGGAAGAATGATTTATAATAAATCTGTCAAAATTAGTTGCATCGTTCTAAGTGTGATTGAAGCTCTTATTAACCTGAACATTACCAGGAAAAGAACTCTGTATTAGATTTGTCACAATCAAACTGCAAGCAAGCAAGTTCCCTTGAGAGTGGGAGATGCAATGGAGTGAGCTTTTAACCATTTAAATGTGGGAGGGGGTGAGCTTCAAACTAAGTAGGAGGAGCCACCCTCCAATCAGCTTAGAGCCGCTGAACAAGAATTGTAAAACATACAGGACACCTACAAGCTCATATTGAAACCCCAAAATAACCACAACATACATATAAGCATATAAGTGTCACAGAGGAGTGCTACTGAAAAGATATCTATACATATATATTTAGGCATTGTACCGTGTATAAGTTTCACTGGATGTGCACTGAGCTCTGTCTGTATTTCATGTTCTGTCTCTGGTTTTAAATATATATTGCCATGCTCAGTAGCACTCCTCTGTGACACTTATATGCTTATATGTATGTTGTGGTTATTTCGGGGGTTCAATATGAGCTTGTAGGTGTCCCGTATGCCACATATTTCCCATAAAGGTCTATGTTTGCACTTTTTATTGTCTTTAACTTGAGGTTTCTTTAAAGAGGCTGTGGTCACACATCATGTGCTGCATTCTTTGCTACCAAAAAGAACGTTTTAACTGTGGGGAGGTGGTCATTTACATAGTTACACAGTGTAGCGAGAGAAAAGATGCACTCGCACGACTCTTACATGTAATACCTCAGGTGCACGCCCTGCACCTTAACCGGTTTGTCCAATGCTGTAAAAAGTATTCACCCATGTGTGGTAGAATATAATGGTACTCCGGGGGACTTGGTTCAATAAAAGTGGAAATATTTATTGTAGATGATGATCGATGTTTCGATCCACAACTTGGACCTTTATCAAGATACTAAAAATAGTGAAAAGTGCTGAATAAATAGATTTGAGAGTGGGCGTGTTTGCGTGAATTAAACACGCAGTACGTACCTGGTGGTGCCAAAGTCTACATGCGTGATTGTGTCAAGCAACTAAATGTAAACCATCGTAAAGAGAACATCGGAAAAACAAAGTGTTGTATAATGTTCAAACAAGTGTCTCATTCAAGTGCTTAAATCCACCTACAGTATGTGTCACAAAACTAGGCTAACATTGACACAATGAAATAGATTAGGGTACCTCGCACTAACCACTGTTCTACTTGAAGGGTCGTATGGAGGTTGTGTGCTACCAGGGAGATAGACGGAATGTCAGAGAATAGCGGTTTGTAACTAGAGAGTACTTGCCACTAGTAAGAATCCCTATTATTGGTGCACAACAGACCATAAAATATATAGGTCCAATGATGCTCACACTGAGTCTGTTAAAATGATACACTTTATTAAGACCAAATATTGTGTAGACATTTGGTCTTAATAAAGTGTATCATTTTAACAGACTCAGTGTGAGCATCATTGGACCTATATATTTTATGGTCTGTTGTGCACCAATAATAGGGATTCTTACTAGTGGCAAGTACTCTCTAGTTACAAACCGCTATTCTCTAACATTGACACAAAGCTAACTAGCGGACTGTGTAACAAAAACTCAACCTGTTTCATATGAAAATAATGAACAAACACAAAATAGTATAGTGTTTCTATACTAAACTGAATGTTGAAATGTAATAAAGAATCATAGAAGAATAGGCAATGTCTGCACCTGAAGTACATACGTTACAGAATGTGAAAAGGATACAGTCATGGCATAATAAAAGCACACATTTGATTAATACACTGCAGCCCAACTAACCTTCAATAGTGTCAACAAATAACCTTAGAATAAGGGTATGTATAGCCTGGAGGTACAGACGCATTGTCAATTGGCACAGCACCATCGAGAGATTGATGGAGGGTGAAATAAGGCACAATACTAGAGAAGGGTTCAATGTAAGCTTCTAATAGGTACACCTCATGAGTATACATTGCACTAGACCACTAGAGATTGGTACTATCTCACTGGTGAAAGAACTTATGTTCTAAATCATATATGAACTGTGGTCCTAAGTTGTGCATATGTTGACGAATGTCAGTACAGTTGTTCAAAACGCAAAAATGAATGTCAGCCATTAACAAGATCCCAGCATTGATAGTTGACTTCTTTAAAATAGTCAATGACTGCAGTACCTTAAGTCCTTTGACTAGTAAATTCTCATGTTATGGACAGTACTGTACTAAGTGAAGGTGAAAAAACGGCGCTAACTCTATTAGTGTTTCACTAAAAACTATACAGTGAGTGATTTTAACAAAATCAATTGATTTTACAATAATAAAGACGTGCTCAAATAACGTGCAAATAATAATATTTAAAAGGTTCAAACCCCCTGCTCAAACCCAGCTGGTAGGGACTGGTTTCGCTAGTCCCGCAAATCGTCACTTTCGTTGTATTCCAGGGGGAGCATGGAGGGAAATAGAACAAAAAAGACAAAAAACAATCTAAGTGTAGACAGTTTTTTAGATAGTGTAAAATTAAATGTCTTGTCTTGGCCTGTATGTTGTGCCTACTTAAAAGATGTAAGTTGTATTCAAGCGATTTAGACACACAATGGTCTCTGCTAAGGATGTTGTTCTCCACTCTATGAAGCGGTCTCCAATTGTCAGCTCAGCAACACAAGTGTATGTGAAGAAAATGATACCATATGCAGACCCATACAATGATAAAACTAAAATTTATAAATTTAAAATGAACACTTACAATAAAATGAATATATTATGGATTGTTCACAATCTTAGTGATCAGGGAGAGAAGAGTGTGTTAACTCAGGCTCACCCCTCTTCCGATGGACCTGATGTAATCAGCTCTCTCTGCGACTCTTGTTCCGGTGGTGGGACTGTTGTAACCCAGGGTATCTCCGTGGGCTGTTGGACTCCCTTCAGCTGTTGACATCAGTACTGCGCTTGGAGGCGCCTTTCGGGTGGATGATCTCGCCTCTCTCACCGCCGGTACGTCACTTGCTTTGTCCCGTCACGTCACTTCCGGCGCGGTGGTTGAATTTCTGAATGGCGATCACGCCTCTCTCCTCTCCCCTCTAGGACGGCTCCCACTATGCGTTTCGCCAGAAAAGGGTGTGTGGCTTCCTCAGGAGTGTGGAAGCCACACACCCTTTCTGGCAAACGCATAGAGTGGGAGCCGTCTCTGAGAGGGGAGAGGAGAGAGGCGTGATCGCCATTCAGAAATTCAACCAGCCGCAGCCGGAAGTGACGTGACGGGACCAAAGGGAAGTGGACGTACCGGCGGTGAGAGAGGCGAGATCATCACCAAAGAAAGGCAGCTCCAAGCGCAGCAGTAACTGATGTACAAAAGCGTGAAGGGGGAGTCCAACAGCCCACGGGAGGATACAGCCTGGGTTACAACAGTCCACCACGGAGACACAGAGTCGCAGAGAGAGGCTGATTACATCAGGTCCCATCGGAAGAGGAGGGTGAGCCTGAAGTTAACCCACTCTTCTCTCCCTGATCACTAAGATTGTGAACAATGCATAATATATTAATTTTTTGTAAGTGTTCATTTTTAATTTATAAAGTTTAGTTTTATCATTGTATTGGTCTGCATCTGGTATCATTTTTTTCACATACACTTGGTTGCTGAGCTGACAATTGGAGACCGCTTCATAGAGTGGAGAAACAACATCCTTAGCAGAGACCATTTGTGTCTAAATCGCTTGAATACAACTTACATCTTGTAAGTAGGCACAACATACGAGCCAAGACAAGACATTTAATTTACACTATCTAAAAAACTGTCTACACTTAGATCGTTTTTTGTCTTTTTTGTTCTATTTCCCTCCATGCTCCCCCTGGAATACAACGAAAATGGACAGTACTGTAGTCAGGTTAACTGCACTAAAATCTAAATCTCTTCATATACATAGCTTAGAACTGTCCCTACAATGTCACCACTATCCAGATCTTAACCACCATATCAATAGAAAAATTGGATTCAAATCAAAATCTCGACTGTGGATTGGAACAAAAGTTGTCCCCCCAGATATGTATGTACTTTGAGTCATGTTACAACCAACCGATAGTTCTACGAACAGTACCGATGCTGTAACCAAAGATCAAAGGTATAAACCAGGATTCACTTAAAAACAATATTGTATAAACAGTAACTAGCGATCTTCTTTAACATATAATACTGACATTAGATGCAAGAAGGCAAGGACGGCAGTATGTATCAAAACTGTTTAGTATTGTATAAAGAGCATCATACATTATATAACAAATTATTGATGATCAGAGAAATCAAGACATATGAATACAATCAATAAAGGGAATAACAGATTACAGGAAACCCTCAGTTCATCATTTAGACCATATGGGCCACCATATTGAGTTCAAAAATCCACCGGGCTTCCCATTGAAGAAGTCATTTGACATCACCCCTTCATATTGGAATATCTACATGATCGATAATCATGTAGCGTATTGTTGCCAACTGATGTCCTTTGGTGAGAAAGTGCTTCGGAGCTGGTTTCTAAGTAATTTTATTGTAAAGATAAATATATGCAGAATCTATATTCTTCATCCCTCTCCGAAGTCTGTCAGTCTTGCCTACGTACACCAGCCCGCATTGACAAAAAATAAGATCACTGAAGAAGATTGGCAGGTAAAATGATGTTTGATCGCAATTGATTTGCCAGAATGGCGGTGCTTGAATTGAGTAGACACAAGAAGACACTGGGTGATGCTGTGTTTAGGGAGTGCAGAATCATATACATATAAAGGGGGGGAGCATATAGTGCAGGATTGTAATTATACCAAAATATTTTGTGTAAGGGTATTGCTATAAGTGGGCAATGCCACAACTCACATGGCCCATTGAGGACAGCAGGCACTAAAGGGTATCTTTAGGTGAATGGAACTCCGTCATCCTGCCTCAGTCCTCCCTGGATGCTCAGGAGGTGGTCTGTGGAGGAGTGGCCTCTCATGCAATGGTGAAGGGACAGTTTTCCCTTCTAGTGATGTGGAGTATTCCTCACACAGATGGGATGGTACATAGGGAGTCGGTATAAAAATGTGTTTATATAAAAGACATGTAGTCATGTAAGCTCTGGCTACTGAATTCCTCTGCCTAGCACCGTCCGGCTTGCCAGCGCAGCAGTGTTGGTTCAGTTAATACTGCCCCTCATTTGCTATAGTAAACAACTCCCTTTTGTGACAGGGGTGGGCCTAAGGCCTGGGTATTGCCCTATCAGGGGTTCAGACTTAGGATCCTCCCCTGGTAAGGAGTTGCAGTTCTAAATTTTAGGGTCTGTGCAGAGTTGGAAGTTGGAGCCGGGCTATGGCTCGTCTTCCTTCCCACTCCATGAGGGGATTGGATCAGCACCCCCATTCACCCACAATGGGAGTGTCGGAAGTCAAGGATAGACTTAGGGGCATCAAGCCATGGGGTTGAAGTCCAGGACCAGAAGAAAAGACGATTGTCGATTATGCTGTGTTGTACTTGCTGCAGTAGGTCTTTTCGGTACCGCTGGGACGTCCGTTGCTCTGGGCTGGCTCGTCAGCAGAGGGTACCACCAAGCTGCCTGCCTCCGTCTGGATGTCGTGGCTGCCTTCCGGCGTGGTCTGACTGCGTGCTGTGCACGCGTCAGCCAGCGGAGCTAAAAGAGCTTGTGGTTTCGGGAGATGCCGCCGTCACGTGACACACAAGGCCAACCCCCGCCAATCCGGATCCACCCCTGCTCCATCCCCCCTTCCGATTCTCCCTCTGCTCCGATTTCCCCTGCGTCCGATCACACCCCTCTCCTCCTCAGCAATCCCCCTTCTCCGATTTCACCCCACTGTACTCCCTCGCTGCTCCGATTCGTCCCCTCTGCTCCACGATTGCACCCCCCTGCTCTAGATTTCAATCCCCTCTCTCCGAAGTTCCCCCCCTGCTGCCACACCACTGTCCGATTCGCCCCTCTGCTCCAATTCTTCCCCTCTGATCCGTCACACCCCCCTGTCCATATACAACCTTCTCTGATTTCCCCCCCTGTCACCCCATTCTGATACCCCGCTCTGATCACCATGACTGATTCCCTTTCCATCCTACCCTTGACGATTACACAACCTGTCCCACATAGATTCGTGTGATTTATGTGTGTGAGTGCTGGACTGTGAGACCGATGTGTTGATCTGTGAGCTGTGGAACTGAGTCTGTGTATGTGAGGTGGTGGCATTGAGGTACCTGTGGTGTGATGGCTGTGTGTGTGAGGGTGATGTGTTGTGAGGGCTGATGTGTGGTGAGGGTGCATTTCCAATGTGTTGTGTGGAGTGACACTGGTGTCTGTGAGGGTGCCTGGTGTGTGAGGGGTGTGATTGTGGGTGCCCTGTGTGTTAGGGTTGAATCTGGTACGAGTGCAGGGTGTGACTGTGTGTGAGGGTAGTGCATGTGTTTGATGGGTGGGCTGTAGTGACTGTGTTTGAAGGCGTGTGTGTGGTTGACGTGTTGTGAGGGTGCTTTGTTGTCGGGTGGCCTGGCCTGTGAGGGTGCCTGTGGTTTGATGGTTGCCGTGTCTGTGAGGGTGCACTGTGTCTGGAGGTGCCTGTTGCTGTTGAGGTTGCTGTTGTGTGATGTGTGACTGTGTCCTGTGAGTGTGCCTTGTCGGTGAGGGTGTGCCTGTCGGCAGTGGGTGAATGTGTGTGGTGTGCGTGTATTGGAGGGTGCCTGTGTCTGTGAGGGTGCTGTGTGTGTGAGGGTGCCCAGCTTTGTTATCTGCGATGGGTTCGGTCTGTGAGGGTTGCTCTTGGTCTTTGAGGTGCCTGTTGTCTGTGAGGGTGCTTGTGTATGCTTTGTTGTGAGTGCTTCGGTGAGGTGCTTCTTTAGCTGGTGGTCTTTGTTGAGGGTGCTGTGTCTGTGAGGGTTGCCTGTGTTGTGAGGGTGCCTGTGTCTGCGAGGGTGCATTTATTGAGGGTTGATCGGTGTCTGTGAGGGTGCCTGTGTCTGTGAGGTGGGTTTGTGTCTGTGAGGCGTGGCCGTTCTGTGGGTGCTGTGTCGGAGGGTGCACTGTGTGTGTGATTGTGTCGACTGATGTGTATGGGGAGGGTTGACGTCGTCTGGAGGGGAATGGTGTGGTGAGGCGTTGACGGTATGTATGAGGCCGTGAATGTGTATGTGAGGTGACTGATGTAATGTGAGCGGTTGCATGTGTCTGTGAGGGTGATGGTACGTTGAGGGTGCCGGGTCTGTGAGGGTGACTGTGTAGTGAGGGTGCTGGTGGTGAGGGTGCCTGGTATGTGAGCGGTGACGTGTTGTGGAGGGTGACTTTGGTTGTTCGTGTGAGGGTGCCTGTGTGTATGAGGGTCGCCTGTGGGTGTGTGAGGGTCTGCCTGTGTAGTGAGGGTGCCTGTGTGGGTGTGAAGGAGTGCCGGTGTGTGTGGGGGTTGCCTGTGGTTTGAGAGTGCTGAGGGGGACGAGCGGGCGGGAGGAGGGTGCCTGTGTATGTGAGGGTTGCCTGGTATGTGAGGGGGTCCTGTGTCTGTGAAGGTGCCTGGTGTGTGTGTGAGTGTTGCATTGGGATTGAGGGTTGCATGTCTGTAGTGGAGGGCTTACCTGTGTCTGTGAAGGTGAAGGTGGTGTGAGTGTGACTGTGTCCTGTGAAGGGTTGATGTGTATGTGAGGGGTCGCTGTGTCTGTGAGGGGTGAATGGTGTGTGTTGAGTGTGAATGTGGTCTGTGTCGAGGGGCGAGGCTCCGGGGAGCGCACCTCGGGGTCGGGGGTCAGGGGCGGCCGTCCCCATCCGTTCAGGCGGTCGATTAGATATGACGCCGGCACCGTGATTCACTGGCCGGGTCTGGCGGCTCCCCCCGGCGGCGGCGCGGGGTTGCTAAGCGCCGCGGGCGGCCATCGCGGCGGGGGCAGTTCGGGCTTTTGGAGCGCAATGGCGCCGGCGCGGGCGCTGCCCCCAGCTTCTGGTGGGGCCGTTGGCCTCGTGGGACTTGCAAAATCGACCGAGCGGGCGCTCTGGGCCCTATTGCCAGACGGTGTCTCGGTCCGACGTCGTCCAACACGCCTGGCCGCCCGTCGGGAGGGCTAGGGGGTGGCAGGGAGCTGGGTGTTGTAACACAATCAGGCTCCGTCCCGCCGCGCAGGTCGCTGGTCGGTTCTTCTTGCCCGGCAGATGAGTGCGTAGGGTAGCGGGTCTGCTTGGACGCCAAGTAACCAGCCTTTGGTGGACAGCGAGGCGTGGCTGGGGGGCCTCCGTCCTTCCGGGCGACACATCGGGGGGGCGGCGTCGGGCGAGCCTGTTGGGTCGTTGCGGTGTTTTTGTCCGGGGTTTATCCCTTTTGGGGGGGGGTGTTTGCCTGTGTCTGTGAGGGTGTGCCTGTGTGTGTGAGGGTGCATGTTGGGTGTGAGGGTGCGGTCTGTGGGTATGGATCTGTGAGTGTGCCTGTGGTCGTGAGTGGTGACTGTGTCTGTGAGGGTGGATGTGTGCTGAGGTGCCTGTGTGTGTGAGGGTGGACTGTGTCTGTGAGGGTGAATGTGTCTGTGAGGTGCGTATAGGTGCGTGTATGTAGCGGTATGTGATGAGAGAAGGTGATTGCAAGGTCATGTGAATGTGCGGTGGTGCTGTGTGTGGGAGTGTTGCTGTGTGTGAGAGTGCCATGTGTCTGTGAGGGTGATGTGTATGTGAGGTGCCGGTGCTATGTATTGAGGGTGCCGGTGTCTGAGGGTGGCATGTGCTCTAGGGTGACCGTGTGCTTGATGTGAGGGTGTGCTTTGTCTTGTCTGTAGGTCGGTGGTGTGCATGTGTCTGTGAGGGTTGCCTGTCGAGGGTGTCTGTGCAGTGTGGGGAATGTGTTATGGGAGGGTTTGCCAGTGTCTGTGATGGATGCCGTGTTTGTTGTGAGGGTGCATGTAGTGAGGGTTCCTGTGTAGGTTGAGGGGGTGCTGGTGTCTGTGAGGTGCCTGTCTGTCATGTGAGGGTGTGTGTCTGTGAGGGCCTGCGTGTTGTAGGTGCATGGTGCCCTGTTGGGTGAGGGTGCCAATGTGTGCTGGGAGGGGCCTGCTGTGTTTGAGGGGCTGGAGGGTGACGAGGGAGGGTGCGGAGGAGGCAGACGAGGAGGGTGGAGGGTGCTGAGGGTGGAGGGGGAGGAAAGGGCTTGCCTGCAGTGATGCGCATGTGGGCAGTCCCGCCCCTCACGTCATGGTCCATCGCCCCCCAACCATCATTTGCCACGCCCCACCCGACCGGAAAAATTCACGCATGCAGACCGCAGATGCAGTGCAGTGACATGTGGCACGCGCGCCTGCATTGCCAAGGCGGGGCGAGTGCAGCGGGGCCTTAGCCTAATGAGTCCGTTATGTTTTATACACCTGCTCGTTGATGCCTGCAGTTTTTCAGGGAAGGAGGGTGTTTTCCCAGGTGGACTGCGGAAGGCTGTAACCTATACAGCCATGCGGAAAAAGGGACTGTCCTCTATGGCCTGTGGGAATGGAGGTCGGCGCACCTGAGTGAAGAGCTTGCCCAAAATCCCTATAAGCCTCTCCGCTTATCCCCACTACACAACGGCGGAGGATGCTCATTACCTCTTGTGAGAACCTAACAGGTTGCAGCATCACCAAGTAACCACAGGAAATCTCCCTTTAGGGTTGGGGCACGTGGGTTACAGACAGTTAAAATGTAATCCGCAACTTACATATCAATATGCGTGCGGCGGCCACAAATTTAGCAAGCCAGATGGAAATATGGCACAGAGGGGTTCCAGCGGCATCAGCTGTTTAGACTCTCACTTCTGCACTTGAGCCAGCAAGTCGCAGTGTCAGTGTCTAGGAAACAAGCACACAGTAATATATTGATTTATCAATGAACCTAGTGGCATTAACATCTTCACTAGATTCAACCTCCGGAATTATGCTATTAGCATAACACCCTTCCGTTAGATTTAATACCAACAAGTGCTGTACGGTAATGAGATGTCACAAAGATTGGTTCTCTGGGTCTATTTGATGCCACTTTTGAATTTGCATATTATATGCTTGTTGTGAGATATTGCACGTTGTACTAGTTACATTTAAACGACAGAGGGTTACGCGCGCAAAATACTGTATATTAAAACATAGGATTTTGTCTATTAAAATAAAAATGGGTTACCGTCCTGTAATGGGGCTGAAATGGGTGGATGCGGTCCAAATAAACTCTAGGAATAGCAGCAAGAGGGTAGTTTTGCGCTTTCTCATCCAGGCGTATTATTAAAAAGGAAAAAAACAGAAAACACGAAAATAGTGCAAACTGGGAGTGGTGGTAATACATTTGTGAGAGTAAAAAAATGATGATGATATTACTCACGATGGAGCAATTGGGTCTTTTCGGTTTTTAATATAGAGTAACCCAATCTCGTGTGAGTATTTTCTATGGACGGAAAGGATACTCACCAGAGAAAAGGGGGACTGAGGACAAAAAAGATGTGCAGTATCAGTTGTATGAATAATCGAAACAATAAAACAATGATGGTATACTCACATTTTTGTGAGCAATGTACGCTTCCAGGTTGGTTATAGAGTAACCAATTTTCTCAATAGTCATTCTTTCTACTGGAGGGACAGGATACTACCAGGAAAAACAAAGGAGGGACAAACGGATATAACGTAGAAACTTTTATAACAAATGGTAATAAAAAAATTAAAACAACTTACAAGCTGGTAAGTCCAGAGAGTCGGGCAGGTGGGACTCCCTCTGGGTCAAGGGTAGTGGGGAGGAAGACAAGCCAAAAAACCCTTTTCAACAGTGACCCTCACATCAAGTCCTGCGTTTTTTTGGGGGGTTTCCAACATTCGTTCGCGATTTGTGTAATCCTGCCAGCCGTACCATGCTCAAAAGCTCTGCCAAGCTTTCAGTGTTGCACGACCGATTTCGTCACAAAGACACCTCAAGGGCCTAGTAGTCAGCCCTCTAGTGTCCTACTTAAAAATTGAATTTTGTGCCGTTTGCAACTGGCTGGTTTTATTTTTTTTTTTTTGTCACTTCCGGTTTTGCGTCATTTGTAGGCATGCCATTACTTACCGGTTTGCGGTCCATGAATGCGTGACGTCATCTGGCGCCTCCCAAAGCTTTACAGACAAATCAGCATCGCAATGAAGGGCCTCCACGTTTTGTTGCACAGCTGCTTTCTTACCAAAAAGTGAAGCAGGGAGAACGTCTTAGATTTTTGGGAATCAGTATTCCTAAACGGAGGGAGGGTCCCAAGGTCTTAGCCCAGTAGGGTGGGCAGCAGCTCGGCCATGGGACTCAACCCCCCCTGTACTAATGGAGCTTTCTTACGACAGCAAGACCAGGTATTAACCCTAACAATGCCTGCACTGGTTACAGGGTTTATGTTAGGGGAAAGAGGACAGAGGATGTTAGTAGCCAGGGGCTCGGACTATATGGCTACAGATGTATATAACGTAAGTGAGATGCAGTGTCCGTACCTATGATTGTTCAAGATGTATTGTTTTTCATATTGTAATTACCCATAATACGTTTGCAAAGGTAGGGGCCACATTGGAGCCCATTTCCGTGCAAGCCAGCTGCAAATTAAGTATTTTCACATTACATGTGGAGTACTAGATTTAACAGTTAACAAAATTGTGCAGCTGTGAACGAACAAGTCTAATAACTGATTTAAAGTCTCTGCAATTAAAAAATATAAGATTTTAAATCGTAGAGCCACAAAATAGTGTAGCAGCCATTATCCTTCAGCCAATCTAACACCAAGGAAGGCTACAATATTAAGTGAACTTATTTAGGCGTGTGTGCCAGGCAGGGTAAAGAAAAACACCAGCTATATGCCTGGCAGGAAATATGTTTAGTCTGCAGTGCAGCAGTGCTGAGGTTAACTTCAGCTGGGAAGCTCATGGCATTTGTTGAATCCCAGCTGCCTAATCAAGGTGTGTTAAAAAACCCAGGCTGTGCACATATGCCTGGACTGGTCAGGAGAGAGAAAAGTTGCTGAAGAGATTACTGCTAGGAAGTTTGTCCGTGTTGTATACTGTCTGAGCAGGGAAATACACGAAACTATGGAGAGAAATCAGCTTTATTTGATAGGTCTGTTTTTCAAAAGTACATGTGTTATGAACGTTGGTTTACCCTGCTGAAGAGAAGCTCTTGTGTTTGCCATACTGAAGACAAGGAATTTTGTTTTGTGTGCTGTGTATTTTTAAGGCTAAATAAATAAGCCTTGTCAGAAACCGAGTGTGTATGTAGTTGCATGTTACCCTGCACATAGGAGTCAGAAAGTGAAGGGATTTGAAAGACCCCTGACAGTTACTGGGCCACACAAACCCACACAGGACCAAGAATTTAAAAAAATGAAAAACTTTGAGCTGCTTGTGAGCAGACCCGGGCCAGCGGGAAAGGTAATGCAGGAGCAGACCAAACAGCAGGGGCCGTTGAATGCAGGCTTCAATACAAGCAGAGAGAGATGATGAAAGCTAAGGCAGCACAGGTGAGAGATTGCCAAGCTTCTGACCCGATTCAAGGGTCTGCCAGCCAGAAACTTGCAAACAACCCCCGAGAATCTGAGGAAAAATGGCTCCCGAACGAGGATCCAAGGTTTTTTACTGAAATTTGAAAGGGTTGCGAAGAGCTCAGGGCGGGCTTCAGATCGCTGGGCAACTGCTGGCCCCGGCTCCTCATAGGAGGAAGCCGAGGCCTCAACCGGGGCTCCTGCGATCAGGCACTGGCACTAGCAACAGTGATAGCCGCCATACTGAATATTAGGTCTGACCCCAGAGACCTACCGGCAGCAGTTCGAAAGGAAATACACCGCAGATGAGACCCGGTACGCGCTCAGCGGTTATTAGACTTGTTGTACGCGCTGGATACAACACGCAGGAGTGCTTAAAGGATGGCCAATTCTTGAGCAGGTGGTTTTGGAAAATTCCTGCAAATAATACCCCCTGAAGCGCAAGCCGGGGTAAAGCACCACGCGGCCAGGGAAAACCCTAGCTTTGCGAGGTACGACTAGGGGAGAATTCTTGGGGGATGGGAAACAGCGAGTGTCATCGAAGTCGACGGCATCCGACTCCACCGGCACCTGCGGACACCCAAAGAGGCGGAGGTTGGATCAAAGGGAAACCTACGGGACCTATCCAACACAACCGCAAGCCACCGGAAAGGAGCACTCGTTCCAGCAAGGGCGGGGAAGTCCAATGCTGACGCCCGTCGAGACCCTCATCTCCTTCCTGTTGTCGGCTTGTCACAAAATGAAGGAACTTCCGAAGGACATAGTGACACAAGGACACACCAGATGCCTGGTTCCAGTATCCGTCCAGCGGAGCGCTATCACAGGCCACTCTGCGAGGAACCCTCCTATGTTCCCGCGCTGCGGACACAAGGCCACCAGTACGTGGACTGTCCAACCAGATGGATGTTCCTTCGCAGGGACAGTCGCCTCCGGCCTTCATTGGAGAAAATTACAAGCCCAGGTACTTCCAGCCAAGGTTGGGGGAAAAAAAAACATCCGGGCCCTGGTGATTCGGGCTCTGGGAAAACTCTGGTATCCAGGACTGTTACCACATACGTGTGTTCTTTTGACTCCCATGGAGTATAGAATGTTAACACAGCATTGTAAACGGTATCTGAGGCCAAAAATCCGGCTACAGGTAAAAAGGCCAGGGAGGACTACCCGAAGTAGAGGCCAGCTCCTTGGATCCTTGCCCCCGTGTGCTCGGCTGGGAAATGGCCGTTTTTTAGGACCTAATGGCTACAGTCTCTACAAGGGAGCCTTATTCTATGGCTCAGGAGCAGAACCCCTGGCAACTGTTTCCCTCTCGACAGACCTTTTCCCAGTCAGACACCGGGTTCAAAAAGATCGGAAGCAAAAAGACACTCTGGACAAAAAGGGATGGTTGCAGAAATCTCGGGTTCAAGGGCCATTCTAATAGCCCAAAGTCACAAAGTGATGAATGGGGGTGGCAGAGGAGGTGGATTGGGCCCTGTAAAATTTACCAGACCTATTACCTCCCTGATTTCGCAGAGGCAAGGCAGACCCAGTCCTGCTAGACAGTATGCAGGTGGCTAAACATGATGAGCAAGTTTGAATGCAAAGGGGGGGTGATAGTATTCCCCATTGAGCTATCAAATGATGATCCTGTATAGGGTGAATAGGCAGACACAAACAGGGAGGGCACCAGACAGATTTTGTTTCCCCAACGGCGTTGCTTACATCGTGTTCACCTAGCCCATACTGTCCATGGGGTGGGTCACCTGGGCAGGATAAAAAACATTGGACCGTATGTCATCCCAATCTATATGGCCAGGATGCATTAGTGATATTGCTAAGGCAAGGTGCGGCATGCTCGGAGGCCAGCTAACTAGTTCCAAGTGACAAAAACCAAAAACCCCTTTGATTCCTCTACCCTTGGTGTCGTTCCTTTGAGAGGATTGGGTAGACTGGTAGGAACCTAGAACCTTCTGCGAGAGAGGACAAAGGTTTATTCTTGTAGTAGTTGATATGCAAAGAATCTGAGGCGTTCCCCCTGAGAACAGAGAAACGGCGAAGCAAGTAGCGAACAAGTTGTGGGACTGTCTGCACGGGTTGGACTTCCCCAGGTTATGTTGACAGATCAGTACAATTTTTAGGCTAAACTGATGCAGATGTCTTAAAGTTACTAGGAGTCAAGTGTGTTCGGACATCGGTCTACCATCACACGACTGACGGATTGTGGAAGATTTAACCAACGAACTCTAAAAAGGGTGCTGAGGAAAAATTGTAGCTCATAGAAAAGAGAAAAGAGTCTGGGCATGAACTTCTCCCTTTTCTGCTGGTTTGCAGTGCGGGAAGCTTCCCAGGCCTCCACGGGATTCTCTCCATTGAAACTTGCTTATGGCCACCAACCCCGGGGTATTAGACCTCCTAAAGGTCCTGGGGGGAACAGAGGTTTCCATTCTAGAATACCATGCAATATGTTACTGACCTTAGGGAAAGCGCCTAGATGTGGTTCGGCCATTTTGCTAGGGACGAGAATCTTAGACTCAGCCCAGGACAGGTCAGAGAGACATTACAATCAGAATGCTCGCAGAGAGTGTTTCACCCGGCGAGACCAGTGGTTGATGTTATTATTACCCAGTGTGCGAGCGTTAAATCATGGCAAATGGCAGGGGCGCATTCGAAAGATACTCCGCCGCACGGGTGATTGGGATTCGAGATGCTCACCAGGGTCCAGGAAGGGTAAAAAATTGGACATATGAAACTTGCGGACTGAAACCCTGGAAGATGCCAGGGGGTCTATATTCATCCCCCAGGGGAGGAGGAAACCGGGACTGGGATCATCAAGACTCCACAGAAGCATCGTGAGTGACGATAAAATCACAATGGGTAAGGTTAAACAGTTGTCCTCTGAACAAAAAGGGGACGTGTGTTAGCAATAATGACACAATTCCATGAGGTTTTTTGTCTGTTTAACAGTGCAAACTAACTTAATTTCACATGAGATCGAGACAGCACCTGGGGGGGTACGGTTTTAAAAAAGTACGTTTCCGACCTAGAGGTTGCCTGAAAAGTAGTGTAGGCCCGGTAGAGAAGGAGGTACAAGAAAGTTTACACTAAGTGATTGAGCATAGGAATCATGCCGTGAGTGGTGTAGTCCACTAGTTTATGGTCATAAACCCGAGGGAAGTAAGATTTTGTGTGGACTCCGAAAGGCTTAATGCGGTATCCAAGTTTGACGCATATCGTGCAAGGGTGGATGAAAGTAATTGATATGCCCTGGGTAAGCAGGAATTAGATATCCCGCGACTTGACAAAGGCATACTGGCAAATACCTTAGAGGAAAAGTCCAAGTGCAACAACAGCCTTTGCCACTCCCAATGGGTTTACCAGTTTGTGACAAGGCCTTTGAACTGCAGGCGCCTCAGCCAAATTTCGAGGAGGACTCAGGATAAGGTACGGAGGACCCATAGGACTTATCCGCAAGCCGATTAGATGACATTGTCATTTATAGTAAGCACCTGGCGAGCCCATCTAAATAGGCCTGAAAGCGGTCCTCAAATCTCTAAGAGAGCAGGGCTCACAGCAACCCTAAGAAATGTGCCTGGGTTAAAGCGGAAAAACAATACTTAGGGTATTGCATGGGAGGTGGAAAAAGTAAGGCCACAGCCGGCAAGGTAGTTGCCCTGAAAGAAGTTCGACCCCCCAAACAATAAAACGCAGGTATTGCTGACTCTGCTGGTTTAGCAGGGTCTAATACCGGCGCTTAATTCCCCAACATATTCGGAAGTGGAGCACTTTAACGGACCGCACAAAAAAGTGTGCCCCTACACCAAGGGTATGGTCAAGGGAGGAGTGTCAGAGAGCCTTTGAGGACATAAAAAGGTGTTATCAGAGGGTTCCCGTCCCTTAGAAGCCCAGATTCACAGCCTTTGTTAGTGCTGCAAAACAGATGCATCAGAATAGGGTAGGGGCGAGTGTTGTCACCACAGTTTGAGGGAGTGAACACCCGATCCTGTTCAAGAGTAGGAAATTGTTTCCCGAGGGAAAAAACTATCAGTGATTGAGACGGAGGGCTCGACAGTAAGGGCGGCAAACGAGGCTTTAAGGCACTACCTGGCAGGAGTCCATTTTACTTTGGTGACAGACCATGCTCCCACTGAAGTGGTTAGATAGTATGAAAGATTCCCCAATAGCTAGGTTAACTAGGTCGAAGATAGACCTCACCCTTTCATTGAGATAAGCACAGCCTGGAAAAGAGACGCCAAATGTGATTCTGTTCTAGAGAAGGGTGGAAGGTCGGGCTTCACCAGTGCGTAGCCCCAGCCACACACTAACAGGGGAGGAATGTGACAGGTACCGGTTAAATAAAAACCACCAGCTATATGCCTGGCAGACACCTATGTTTAGTCTGCAGAGTGCCAGCAGTGATGAGGTTAACTTCACTGGGAAAAGCTCATGTGGCAATTTGTGATCCAGCGCCTAATCAAGGTTGGTTAAAAAAAAACCCCAGGCACAGGTATGCTGCACACATGCCTAGCTGGTCAGGAGAGAGGAAAGTGCTTGAAGAGATCTACTGCTAGAAGGTTCTGTCTTTTGTATACTGTCTGATGAGAAGAAAGGGAAATACCCTGAAACTCTGGAGGAGGAAAGAGGAGAACATCTTGATTTGAGGCTGTTTTTCAAAGTACCATGTGTAGGAAACTTGTTGTGTTACCATGCTGAAAGAGAAGCTCTTTGTTTGCCAGACTGAAGACAAGGCCCAAAAAGTAGGGGAAACCCTGCTGCTGCCTCTCCCCCCCCTTCCGATTCTCCCCTCTGCTCCAATTCTCCCCTCTGCTCCGATCAACCCCCCTGCTCCGATCAATCCCCCTTCTCTGATTTCCCCCCCCTGCCCCCCCCTTCCGATTCCCCCCTGCTCTGATCCCCCTTCTGATTCCCCCCCTGCTCCAATCCCCCTCCGATTCACCCCCCGTGTGTATTTATGTGTGTGAGTGCCTGTGAGCCTGTGAGCCTGTGAGTGTGCCTGTGTCTGTGAGGGTGCCTGTGACTGTGAGGGTGCCTGTGTGTGTGAGGGTGCCTGTGTCTGTGAGGGTGCCTGTGTGTGTGAGGGTGCCTGTGTGTGTGGGGGTGCCTGTGTGTTTGAGGGTGCTGAGGGTGACGAGGGGCAGAGGGTGCCTGTGTCTGTGAGGGTGCCTGTGTCTGTGAGGGTGCCTGTGTCTGTGAGGGTGCCTGTGTCTGTGAGGATGCCTGTGTGTGTGAGGGTGCCTGTGTATGTGAGGGTGCCTGTGTATGTGAGGGTGCCTGTGTCTGTGAGGGTGCCTGTGTCTGTGAGGGTGCCTGTGTCTGTGAGGGTGCCTGTGTCTGTGAGGGTGCCTGTGTCTGTGAGGGTGCCTGTGTGTGTGAGGGTGCCTGTGTGTTTGAGGGTGCTGAGGGTGACGAGGGGCGGAGGGTGCCGAGAGACTGAGGGGTGGAGGGTGCTGAGGGGTGGAGGGGTGCTGAAGGGCGGCTGCAGTGATGCGCTGTGGGGCAGTCCCGCCCCCTCACGTCATGGCCACGCCCCCCACCCATTTTGGCCACGCCCCCCCGCACCGGAAAAATTCACTGCAGACCGCAGATTGCAGTGCAGTGAATTGCACGCGCCGCCTGCAAGCAAGGCGGGCGCGTGCAGCGGGGCCTTAGCCTAATGAACCGTTACTTGTTTTATACACCTGCCTGAGGCTGCAGTTTCTTCAGGGAAGGAGGGTGTTTTCCACAGGTGACTGCGGAAAGAGACTGTACCTATACGCCCTGCGGAAAGGGACTGTCCCTATAGGCCCTGTGGGAATGGAGGCGCTGCAACACTGAGTGAAGAGCTGCCAAAATCCCTATAAGCCTCTCCTGCTTATCCCCACTACCACCGGCGGATGCTCATTACCTCTTGTGAGCCTAACAGGTTGCAGCATCACCAAGTAACCACAGGAAATCTCCCTTAGGGTGGGGCAAGATGGGTTACAGACAGTTAAAATGTAATCCGCACTTACATATCAATATGCGTGCGGCGGCCCAAATTTAAGCAAGCAGCAGGAAATATGGCACAGAGGGGTTCCAGCGGCATCAGCTGTTTAGACTCTCCACTTCTGCATTCGGCCAGCAAGTCGCAGTGTCAGCTGCTCAGGAAACCACGCAGTAATACATGATTATTCATATAACCTAGGGCATTAACATCTCACTAGATACACCTCCAGAATTATGCTAATTAGCATAACACCCCTCAGTTAGATTTAATACCAACAAGCTGCTGAGGTCAATGAGATGTCACAACATTGTCTCTGGGTCTAATTTGATGCCACTTTTTTGAATTTGCATATTATATGCTTTGTTGTGATCATATTGCCGTTGTACTAGTTACATTTTAAAGACAGAGGGTGCGCGCGCAAAATACTGTATATTAAAACAATAGATATTGCATAAAATAAAATGTACCGTCCTGTAATGGGTGCTGAAACTTGGGTGGATTCGGTCCAAATCAACTATAGGAATAGCAGCAAGAGGGTCAGGTGCGCTTTCTCATCCAGGCGATATATAAAAAGAAAAAAACAGGAAAACACCGAAAATAGTGCAATACTGGGAGGTAATACATTTGTGAGAGTAAAAAAATGATGATGATATTACTCACGTATGTGAGCAATATGGGCTTTTCGGTTGTTATAAATATAGAGTAACCAACTCAGTGTGCAGATTTTCTACTGGAGGGACAGGATACTCCCAGAAAAAGGGGGAGAGGACAAAAAATAGTGCAGTACTGTTGTATGATATAATCGAAACAATAAACAAATGATGGTATTACTCACATTTTATGTGAGCAATGTAAGCTTTCCGGTTGTTATAGAGTAACCAACTCAATATGTCGATCTTCTTACTGGAGGGACAGGATACTACCAGGAAAAACAAAGGAGAGGACAACGGGATAACGTAGAAAACTTTATAACAAATGGTAATAAAAACATAAAACACTTACAAGCATGTAAGCCAGAGTCGGCAGTGGGACTCCCCTGGGTCAGGTAGTGGGGGAAGAAAAGTCCAAGAAACCCCTTTTCACAGTGACCCTCCACATCAAGTCGCTGCTTTTGGGGGGTTTCCAACGTTCGCGGTAATCCTCCACAGTACCATTGCTCAATAGCTCTGCCAAGCTTTCAGTGTTGCCCGACGCGTTTCGTCACAAAGACTTCCTCAAGGGTCCTAGTAGTTCAGCCTCTAGTGTCCTCTACTTAAATAATTGAATTTTGTGCCGTTTGCACCTGCTTGGTGATGTCACTTCCGGTTTGCGTTCCATTTGGTAGGATGCCCTTACTTCCGGTTTGCGGTCCATGAATGCGTGACGTCATCTGGGTCCTCCCACAGCTTTCAGACAAATCAGCATCGCTGAAGGCCTCCCCGTTTTGTTGCACAGCGCTTCTTACAAAAGTGAAGCAGGGAGAACGTCTTAAGATTTTTGGCATCATTATCCTAAACGGAGGGAGGGTCCCAGGTCTTAGCCCCAGTAGGTGGGCAGCAGCTCGGCCATGGGCCCAACCCCCCCTGTAACTACTGGAGCTTTACTTACTACAGCAAGAACAAGGGATTAACCCTAACACTGCCTGCACTGGTACCAGGGCTTATATGTTAGGGCAGAGGATTTTAGTAGCCAGGGGCTATATGGCTACATATGTATCTAAAGTAATGTGAGATGCAGTGTCTGTACCTATGATTGTTCAAGATGTATTGTTTTTCATATTGTAATTACCCATAAATAAGTTTGCAAAGGTAGGGGCCACATTGGAGCCCATTTCCGTGCAAGCCAGCTGCAAATTAAAAGTATTTTCACATTTACATGTGAGTACTAGATTTAACAGTTCTAACAAAAATTGTGCAGGTGAACGAACATAGTCTAATAACTGATTTAAAGTCTCTGCAATTAAAAAAATATATAAGATTTTAAATTGTAGAGCCACAAATAGTGTAGCTGTCATTATTCCTTCAGCCAATCTAACACCAAGGAAGGCTACAATATTAAGTGAACTTATTTTAGGAGTGTGACAGGGTAAATAAAAACCACCAGCTATATGCCTGGCAGACATATGTTTAGTCTGCAGTGCAGCAGTGATGAGGTTAACTTCAGCTGGGAAGCTCATGGCAATTTGTTGAATCCCAGCTGCCTAATCAAGGTGTGTTAAAAAACCCAGGATGTGCACATATGCCTGGCTGGTCAGGAGAGAGAAAGTTGCTGAAGAGATTACTGCTAGAAGTTCTGTCTTTTTGTATACTGTCTGAAGCAGGGAAATACACTGAAACTCTGGAGAGAAAACAGCTTTATTTTGAGGTCTGTTTTTCAAAGTACATGTGTTATGAACTGTTGTGTTTACCCTGCTGAAGAGAAGCTCTTTTGTTTGCCATACTGAAGACAAGGAATTTTTGTTTTGTGTGCTGTGTATTTTTAAGGCTAAATAAATAAGCCTTGTCAAGAAACCCGCGTGTGTAGTTGCATGTACCCTGCAACATAGGGTGTCAGAAGTGACGGGATTTTGAAAGACCCCTGCAGTTAATGGGCCACACAAACACACACAGACAAGAATTTAAAAAAATGGAAGAACTTTTGAGCTGTGTGAGCAGACCAGACAGCAGGGACAGTTAATGCAGGAGCAGACCAAACAGCAGGGGCTGTTAATGCAGGCTCAACTACAAGCAGAGAGAGATGAAAGACTACAGGCAGCACAGGATGAGCAGATTGCCAAGCTGCTGACCCGATTCCAGGGGTCTGCCAGTCCAGAACTTGCAAACAAACCCCCGATACTCCTGAGGAAAATGGCTCCGAACGAGGATCCAGAGGCTTTTTTACTGACATTTGAAAGGGTTGCCGAAGCTCAGGGCTGGGCTTCAGATCGCTGGGCAACTGCTTTGGCCCCGCTCCTCATAGGAGAAGCCGAGGCCTCATATCGGGGCCTCCCTGCAGATCAGGCAATGGACTATCAACAAGTGATAGCCGCCATACTGAATCACTTAGGTCTGACCCCAGAGACCTACCGGCAGCAGTTTCGGAACATGAAATACACCGCTAAGATGAGACCCCGGGTCCGCGCTCAGCGGTTATTAGACTTGTGTACGCGCTGGATACAACCCGAGGAGTGCTTTAAAGGAGGCAATTCTTGAGCAGGTGGTTTTGGAACAATTCCTGCAAATAATACCCCCTGCCGCACGCTCGTGGGTAAAGCACCACGCGGCTGAAACCCTAGCTTTGGCGGTACGACTCGTGGAGAACTTCCTTGGGGCTGAGGAACAGGCGAGTGTCCTGAACTCGACGGATCCGACTCCACCGGCACCTGCGGACACCCAAAGAGGGAGGTTGGATCAAAGGGAAACCTACGGCCTATCCACGCGCAACCGCCAAGTCCAACGGAAGGAGCACTCGTTCCAGCAAGGGCGGAGTCCAAATGCTGCTCCCCGTCGAGACCCTCATCTCCTTCCTGTTGTCGGCTTGTCACAAAATGAGAGGAACTTCCGAGGACATCGTGCACAAGACACACCAGATGCCTGGTCTCCAGTATCCGGTCCAGCGGAGCGCTATCCACAGCCCACTCCTGCGAGGGAACCCTCTCTATGTTCCGCCTGCGGAAAACAAGGCCACCAGTACGTGGACTGTCCACAGATGGATTGTTCCTTCAGCAGGACCGTCGCCTCGGCCTTCATTGGAGAAAATTACAAGCCCAGGCTACTTCCAGCCCAGGTTGGGGGAAAAAACATCCGGGCCCTTGTAGATTCGGGCTCTGGGAAAACTCTGGTCTTCCAGGAACTGTTACCACCTAACGTGTGTTCTTTTGACTCCCCATGGAGTATAGAATGTATACACGGCAATGTAAAGCGGTATCTGACGGCCAAAATCCGGCTACAGGTAAAAGGCCAGGAGGCCTACCTCGAAGTAGGAGTCGCTCCTTGGCTCCTTGCCCCCGTTGTGCTCGGCTGGGACTGGCCTTTCTTTTCGGACCTAATGGCTCCAGTCTCTCACAAGGAGCCTTATTCTATGGCTCAGGAGAACCCTGGCAAACTGTTTCCCTTCTCGACAGACCTTTTTCCCAGTAGACACCGGGTTCAAAAGACTCGGAAGCAAAGACACTCTGACAAACAGGACTGGTTGCAGAAATCTGGGTCTCAAGGTGACCATTCTAATAGCCAGAAGTCACAAGTGATGACTGGGGGTGGTCAGAGGGAGGTGGATATGGGCCCTGGAAATTTACCAGACCTATACCTCCCTGATTTTCGCCAGAGGCAAAGGGAAGACCCAGTCCTTGCTAGACAGTATGACAAGGTGGTAAAAATTGATGAGCAAATTTTGAATGCACAGGGGGTGATAGTATTCCCCCATTTTGAGCTATCAAATGATATCCTGTATAGGGTGAATAGGCAGACACAAACAGGGGAGGTCACCAGACAGATTTTGTTTCCCAAGGCGTTTGTTAAATCTGTGTTCACTCTAGCCCATACTGTCCCTTGGGGTGGTCACCTGGGCAGGGATAAAACATTGGACCGTATTTCATCCCAATTCTATTGGCCAGGGATGCATAGTGATATTGCTAAGCAAGGTGCGGCATGCTCGGAGTGCCAGCTAACTAGTCCAAAGGGACAAAAACCAACCCCTTTGATTCCTCTACCCTTGGTGTCAGTTCCCTTTGAGAGGATTGGGTAGACTTGGTAGGACCTCTAGAACCTTCTGCGAGAGGACACAGGTTTATTCTTGTAGTAGTTGATTATGCAACAAGATATCCTGAGGCGTTCCCCCTGAGAACAGCAACGGCGAAGCAAGTAGCTAACAAGTTGTTGGAACTGTTCTCACGGGTTGGACTTCCCCAGGTTATGTTGACAGATCCAGGTACAAATTTTATGGCTAAACTGATGCAGGATGTCTTAAAGTTACTAGAGGTCAAGTGTGTTCGGACATCGGTCTACCATCCACAGACTGACGGATTGGTGGAAAGATTTAACCGAACTCTAAAAGGGATGCTGAGGAAATTTGTAGATTCATAGAAAAGAGTCTGGGATGAACTTCTCCCTTTTCTGCTGTTTGCAGTGCGGGAAGTTCCCAGGCCTCCACGGGATTCTCTCCATTTGAACTGCTCTATGGCCACCAACCCCGGGGTATCCTAGACCTCCTAAAGGAGTCCTGGGGGGAACAGCGGTTCCCTTCTAAGAATACCCTGCAATATGTACTAGACCTTAGGAAGCGCCTAGATGTGGTCGGCCATTTTGCTAGGGAGAATCTTAGATCAGCCCAGGACAGTCAGGAGAGACATTACAATCAGAATGCTCGCATGAGAGTGTTTCACCCGGGAGACCAGGTGATGTTATTATTACCCAGTTGCGAGAGTAAACTCCTGGCCAAATGGCAGGGCGCATTCGAAGTACTCCGCCGCACGGGTGATGTGGATTACGAGATCGCTCAACCAGGGTCCAGGAAGGGTAAACAAATTTACCATATGAACTTGCTGAAACCCTGGAAGATGCAGCGGTCTCTATTCATCCACCCAGTGGAGGAGGAAACGGACTTGGGTCCTCAGCCTCCACAGAAGAACATCGTGAGTGACGATAAAATCCCAATGGGTAAACAGTTGTCCTCTGAACAAAAAGGGGACTTGTTAGCAATAATTACACAATTCCATGATGTTTTTTCTGATTTACCAGTGCAAACTAACTTAATTTCACATGCGATCGAGACAGCACCTGGGGTAAAAGTACGTTCCCGACCTTATAGGTTGCCTGAAAGTCGTAGGGCCCTGGTAGAGAAGGAGGTACAAGAAATGTTACACTCAGTGATTGAGGAATCATGCAGTGAGTGGTGTAGTCCACTAGTTATGGTCCTTAAACCCGATGGGAAGGTAAGATTTTGTGTGGACCTCCGAAAGGTTAATGCGGTATCCAAGTTTGACGCATATCCGATGCCAAGGGTGGATGAATTAATTGATGCCCTTGGTAACGCGGAATATATATCCACGCTGGACTTGACAAAAGGATACTGGCAAATACCCTTAGAGGAAAAGTCCAAGTGCAAAACAGCCTTTGCCACTCCCATGGGTTTATACCAGTTTGTGACAATGCCATTTGAACTGCATGGAGCCTCAGCCACATTTCAGAGACTCATGGATAAGGTACTGAGACCCCATAGGACTTATGCCGCAGCCTATCTAGATGACATTGTCATTTATAGTAAGCACTGGCGAGCCCATCTAAATAGGCTGAAAGCGGTCCTCAAATCTCTAAGAGAGGCAGGGCTCACAGCCAACCCTAAGAAATGTGCCTTGGGTAAAGCGGAAAACAAATACTTAGGGTATGCATGGGAGGTGGAAAAGTAAGGCCACTAGCCGGCAAGGTAGTTGCCCTGAAAGAAGTTCCGACCCCCCAAACAAAAACGCAGGTATGCTCTCTGCTGGGTTTAGCAGGGTACTACCGGCGCTTCATCCCCAACTATTCGGAAGTGGCAGCCCCTTTAACGGACCTCACAAAAAAGTGTGCCCCTACACAAGTGGTATGGTCAAGGGAGTGTCAGAGAGCCTTTGAGGACATAAAAAGGTGTCTATCAGAGGGTCCCGTCCTTAGAAGCCCAGACTTCAACAGCCCTTTTGTAGTGCAAACAGATGCATCAGAAATAGGGCTAGGGGCAGTGTTGTCACAACAGTTTGAGGGAGTTGAACACCCTATCCTTTTCCAGAGTAGGAAATTGTTCCCGAGGGAAAAAAACTACTCAGTGATTGAGAAGGAGTGCCTCGCAGTAAAGTGGGCAATCGAGGCTTTAAGGCATTACCTGGCAGGAGTCCATTTTACTTTGGTGACAGACCATGCTCCACTGAAGTGGTTAGATAGTATGAAAGATTCCAATGCTAGGTTAACTAGGTGGTATATGGCCCTCCAACCCTTCTCATTTGAGATTAAGCACAGGCCTGGAAAAGAGAACGCAAATGCTGATTTCTTTTCTAGAGAAGGGGTGGAAGGTCGGGCTTCACCCGTGCGTAGCCCCAGCCACACACTAACAGGGGAGGAATGTGACAGGGTAAATAAAAACCACCAGCTATATGCCTGGCAGACATATGTTTAGTCTGCAGTGCAGCAGTGATGAGGTTAACTTCAGCTGGGAAGCTCATGGCAATTTGTTGAATCCCAGCTGCCTAATCAAGGTGTGTTAAAAACCCCAGGATGTGCACACATGCCTAGCTGGTCAGGAGAGAGAAAGTTGCTGAAGAGATTACTGCTAGAAGGTCTGTCTTTTTGTATACTGTCTGAAGAAGGGAAATACCCTGAAACTCTGGAGAGAGAACATCTTGATTTGAGGTCTGTTTTTCAAAGTACATGTGTTATGAACTGTTGTGTTTACCCTGCTGAAGAGAAGCTCTTTTGTTTGCCATACTGAAGACAAGTGCCAAAAAGTAGGGGAGCCCCTGCTGCTGCCTCATATAAGTAATGAATGAACGGTGCTTTGGGTATAAATACAATGGAGAATGGTAGTCTCTGACTGCGAGGTTCTGCGGCTCCCTGCTCGTGTGGCTACACAGGCTCACAAAGTGCCCCGATGGACACTCTGAGCCTCTGATTTTTACTGTGTAATAGCTCTTATATCCTGACTAATAAACTGTCTCTATGGGTACTACTGATATCTATATGTGTTACTGTCCTCTTCCCTGTAATATCTGCACATAGTGCATTTAACCTATGTATACCACCACTGGGGTTACTAGAGGTCAGATTCGTACTATCACTCCACACTATAGCAGGGCACCACAGGTCAACGAGACCAAGCACTGCACCTTAATATAAGGTCACCATTATCATTGATTGGAGTTTCAACTCCTCACTTACCTTATAACTCTTGTGAGTGTCCGGCAGCCACTTACCTGACAGTTTCTGAGCACACATTAACTATCTAGCTATACCTGGTTTGCTTTAGGCGTTTGCGGTTATTAGTACTTACCTCAGAGCCAGTGAATATAGATTGGACAGATCCTTATCAGGATTTCCAGCCAATTGTGCTATCTGTATTTTACAGAATGCACGTATACTCCTAGACCCTAAAACCTATATGGTTCTAGTATTGAAGGTCACTCCTTCAGGTCGTCAGTTTTTTAACACCCATTATTTTATTCATGTGATATAATAAAGTTTTGTTTTAAATCATTCACTACACACCCAGATCTTGAACTTGAGTGCTATAATTGGGTTCTATCTCTATCTCCATTCTCCATACTGAAGACAAGGAATTTTTGTTTTGTGTGCTGTGTATTTTTAAGGCTAAATAAATAAGCCTTGTCAAGAAACCCGCATGTGTAGTTGCATGTACCCTGCAACAAGGAGGATACAGAGAGATGTAACCATTCTCTTCATATATGCACCATGCAAATTGGTATATTGGTTGCCGTATACTCAACGTTTCAAATGTAACCTATTTCTTTCACAGTTAAAAATGTTAAAGATGACATTTAGAATAATTAAACAGTTACTTTGCGTCTCTGAAGGTGAAGATCTCAAGTAGTCATAGACTTGAATGGGACATCTTATTTCCATGGCAACCAGAAGGGGACCAATAGACAACACATACCAAAGTCCGCCCACCCCAGAAGCTCAGTAAGAATGGAACGCGCGTCGGGCTTCAGTGATGTCAGTACTGACATCACAAGCGCGACTATTAGGCTAGACCTCAGTGCTGCTGGCGTCTCCATGCTTGTGTAACACCCCTCTCCCCCCCTAAGGGAGACCTCTAGGCTACTGTGATGTGATGGTGCTGTGGTGCTCACCTGCTGGCTCTCGGGAGGACTGAGTCTCCGCGATGGTGTGGGGAGTAGGACAACAGGACAGGTTTTCAGGATGGCGCATTAGAATGACTGTAGTCCCAGGCCAGGAACAGTATAATATCTTTTATTGGCGGACGAGCTCATACATCAGCCTTCTCATGCAAGAGAGATGCAGTCTCATATTTGTTCAAAGGACATACCCCTCACAGCTCTTTCAGGATCAGAGCCAGGCTCGCAAGACCCTTCTTTCCATGACTAGGCCTCCCAGGAGCTTGAGGCCCCTGGGCTAGTCTTTATCCCTTCTACCTGAGTGAGGTAGAACCATGCCAACTCCCTAAGGCTGTGCCGGTGCTTAGCGAGGTGACTTGCATATATATATATATGCAAGTCCCCGCTCACGCGATGCGCGCTCGCGTATGCGCGTGCACACACGCTCAGCGCTTAGATAAATAAAAATGTTATACTTTCCCGCACACTCAATATTCGGCAATGCCGCCCCCTCCCCCCGCGCGAGCAGACGCAGGACACCCGCCACGCATGCTTTGAGCGCCAGCGCACTCAGCGCCAGCGGGGACTCAGCCTAAGGAGCAGGCTACACTGGGGAATCCAGAACAGACACTAAGGCGTTCCCTATGAGTCGTGAGAGTGCATCTTTATTCTATTTCTGGTAATGTTTTGCTAGGCCTCAAAGTGCTAATAATGATAACAAATTAGTAAGGTCTGAGACTAAGCACTACTACTAGAGAACGAAGAGCAATAGAGAGATAGGTAGAGGAGAGACGAGGAGAGACGATAGATATAGCTAGCAGAGAGAGAGCGAAGACGCATCCAGCATCCCAAGCCACGCGAGCAGCACGAGAGAAGCCGAAGAGAGACTCATAGGACCGGCCACCCGCAATTGGATATGTGGGTTGGGGGTGCGGGCCGGACTTATCAAGAGGGGGCGAACGATACCGACCACGGGGGCTGATACACAGAACGAGTGAAGGGCGCACGTTGGTGCATGTACTTTATTGTTTCATAAAATTATTTTCACTAGTGTCCACCACCCGGTTATTTCTTTAGAGCAGGGGTTCTCAACAGGTCAGGTTTTAAGGATATTTCTGCTTTAGGACAGTCAATGACTACGCCCCCTCTGTAGAAGCAAGGATATTCTAAAAACCTGACCTGTTGGTGGTCCTTGAGGACTGGAGTCAAAGTGCCAGTTAAATGTTAAACTGTCTGGGGGTGCATTATTTTGCTGTCAAAGTTTTTGGACACCAATGTCTTAAGGTATATACTATTTTTGTACCGTAGGAACATAAAGGTAGAGTAACCTGTAAAATACATTAAAGTGTGAATATCTACAATATCTACATTGTTTTGTATTTTTTGGATGATATTGTATTTCAGTCATACAGTGTAAACCATGTAACATGCATGATTTACAGCGATAATATACAAGACAGAATACAGGGAATAATAATACAATCAAGTGCATAATACATAAATAAATAAACATTGGGGAACACAAAGAGCTTATAATCTAACTATTATGTTGGAGACTTACAGAACCAGAAGGAGTACATGGAAGTGCAAATATTATTGGGCAAAGTCAAGAGGGTGTGTTTTTATGCATGAGGTCACGCTACAGTACAGGTCAAGTGAGGGCATGTTACAGTGCAACCTATATCCTCACATATCATATCTGATCGCCAATGACTGTGGGGGTCAAACACTGTATGTAGCCAGGTCCCCTCTGGCTTCTCGGTTCTCCTGTTTCCCTCCCATCACCTCCACTGCCGTGGAGGATGTTGTGGGTGGCTGTGGGCTCGCCGGTGGCTCCCTCTGCAGGGTGCCGCCATGTTGGGTGTGCGCGTGTATCACGGAGGTTTGCACATGCGCAGGAAGAGTCGCGGCGACCATTACAGTTTGCACATGCGCAGTGCGCTAGGCGCACGCGGCGGCTGATAGAGATAGGCTCCACAGGAATTTCAAGCCACATAATCCATAGGGGCAGACAGTCAGCTGGCTAAGCACAGGCAATTGGGCTGAGAGGATTCCCTGCGTCCAAGAAGATACATTTTGCGTGCTGGGGATCACAGGTCAGTCGGAGCTGGGATGCAGATAGGGGAGGTTGTATGTGCAGGGTGTCTGTGGCCCCTGCACTAGGCCAGAGACCCCATGCTAGGCCCCAGCTAAGCCCCAACTCATATATCTAGATTGTTGCTGCTACATGGACAGGCCCTTAGTTAGGGACACTGCCCCATTAGCTGCTTGAGTTCAGGGACACAGCTGCAACGCTGCCCAACCCTGAGGATTGTGATCTGGGACCAGATCACCCTGCAAGGTATAGAGACTATCTGTATGTGGTACACTCCAGCTGGATACCACCCACGCGGAGGCGGACTCATCGCGGATGACATCGCTGGATCAGTGGATCCCATCGTTCCTCCAGTTGGCGCGCCCGGGTGCTGGAGCACCCGGCAGGTACCTACTTCACTAAGTGCACCAAACAAGTAACACACATATATAGGGGTGGGGGAAAGTGCGCTACATGTAAAAAAAGCAACATTAGATTTATAAAACTATTGCAGCAAAGTGATCATATGTCCTCCAATTGGATTCTTGTATTCTGTTTTTAATTATATTCAAAGGGCTAAAGTCGGAGCGGTAATCATTTGTTTTCTGCTTAGCAGTTCAATTAACCGCATGCTACACCTCTCATTGGATTAAGCCAACACATCAAGGCCACTGTCTAGGGACCATCTTTCACTCTGATTTCGCCTACATTCTCCCTCATTCTCCCTCATTTTCTCTACCGCAGGAGTGACTCAGTGAGTAAAGGCACTGAATTTGAAACACAAGTCCCGGTGTCAGCCTCAAGAGACTTTGGGCGTCACTTTATCTCCCTGTGCCTCCAAAACAAAAAAAACCCCCATAGATTGTAAGTATTCTACGCAGGGACTGTGTCTGTAAAAGTCCTATGTACATTGCTGCTTACTGCGCACTATATGTAATTGTGAAGCGCTTTGACTCCCATTGGGAGACTCAAACACTATATGAAATAAAGTTATTATTAAAGTTAATATTATCCATCACATTCAGTCCCTCATTGCAATCTCCACCTTCAAAATATTGCCACAATACGCCCTTGTCTCACTCATGATGCAGCTATAATCTCTTTTCACTCACTCATCTTGTCGTGCCGTGAATACTGCAATCTTCTCTTAGTTGGCATTCCCCTTGTCCACATGTCCCGACTACAATCCATCCAAAATGCTGCTGCCTCACTCACTGCGCCACTATGCAAATCCTTACACTGGCTTCCCATATCCTCTGGAATCAAATTTAAAATCCTACCTCTGACTGATATAGCAAGGTCCCTTTCGGTCTGACGTTTACCCCCCCTTTACCTCCGGGTAGCGGAGCGGTTGCGGCGGCGATCGGAACTTCCCCATGGTCCCCGGTGCACTGGGTTGTTTGTGGGAGGTAGCAGAGGGGCGACTGGATCATCGGGAGCTCAAGGGCGGAAGCCGATGAGGGCGCCGCCATGTTAGAATTGCCGCGCATGCACAGAAGCCTTGCGCATGCGCAGGGACAGTCGGAGGTGCGGTGGCCATTACAGGACATTGCGCATGCGCATTGGATAGCGCAAGCGGCGCCCCTCTCCTACATATCCCTGCTGCGATATAGATACATTTTCGCGTGCTGAGCCCACGCTAGTCAGTTGGAGCTAGGACACAGATTGGGTAGGTTGTGTGTGCAGGGCGTCTATGGCCCCTGCACTAGGCCAGAGACCCCCTAGGCCCCAGCTAGGCCCCTACTCCAATAACAAGCTTGTTGCTGCTACAGGGACATGCCCCCTTAGGTAGGGACACTGCCCCATTAGCTGTGTGAGTTCAGGGACACAGTTACCAAGCTGCGCAACCCTGAAGATAGTGGTCTGGGACCAGATCACTCCTCAAGGCATAGAGACTGTCTGTGTGTGTGAGATTCCAGCTGGATACCACCCACGCGGAGGCAGACATCACGGCTGACTTCGCTGGATCCGTGGATCCTATCGTTCCTCCTGTCGGCGCGCCCGGGTGCTGGAGCACCCGGCAGGTACCTATATCTTTAAAGTGCACCAATTATATTATTTTCATTATCTGTTGCTTATCTATGTGCTATAGTAAAGGTTATTATAATCTTTGTGTTATTATTATTTGTTCCTGCACGGGTTATCCCACCTAGTTAGGATCCTGCGCAGGTGGAGGCTATCGAATCAGATACACCCCAGGCTCCCAGTGGCGCAGGTTCGGGTCTCCTGTAAGCCACAGGTAACGCACCACACACACCGTAGACGCTTTATCTCCCAGGGGGTAGGGGAAAGTGCGCTACACTTACAAAGCTCAGAATGACACTGCCCCACCTTACATCTCAGCCCTCTTCCCCAAATATATCCCTAAACGCACATTCTGCCACAACATCCGCCTTTCCTCTTGTCTGATTACCTCCTCTCACTCCGGCTTACATAACTTCCACCTTGCAGCCCACTCTCTCTGTAATTCCCTACCATGTACCATCAGACTCTCCCACAGCATTCAGATGTTGAAAAACTTACCCAAAAACTCTCATTTTCAAGTGAGCCTATCTGGCATAACTCTAACACCCCACTCCCCTCCAACCCTACTAGGACCAGCTGTGCAGCTGGACAAATTTCCATGCTATGTAACACTCCCCATCTTCAACCCTCAGACCTTAATGGGATCAGCTATCGGCTGGACCATACTCCATCCTGGGGAATACTCTGTCCCACAATGAGCAGCCACTTTAGCTTTTTGTTTAAACATTATCCCCTCTAGATCCACAAACGTAGCTAGAACATCAGCATTTATGAGAATAATCTCAAAACCCAGCACTGCAGCACGGATCCAACTGAGCTTCTGTTGCAATTAGATGCCTGCCTCTCTCTCTGCAAACCGGACTTGAAACCTCCTCTCTCTACAAACCGGAGGTGGTAGCTGTGCGCCGTGCACCCTTCAATTGCAGCTCCTCCGGCTACAAACACGTCACCACTGATCGTCCCGGCTCACACTTGGTACCTAATGGGATTTGCGGTGTGGATCCGCTGCTTTGGCTGCCCTCAGATGTAAAGGGTTTTTGTAACGCCTGTATGCCCGCAGACCTGGCCAGTCCCCAGTACTGAGGTGGGTAAGGGTATAACACGCACCCACAGCAGTGAGGGCATGCCCGGAGTGTAGTAAGTTGCGTTGCCGGGCCTGGAGAGTAAGAGTTAACGTTATACTTGCTGAGTCCGTGGTGCCAGAGGTCGGAGGGTTAATGTCCAAGAGCCAGAGTTATGGGGCAGGAGAGAGCAGTGTAGTGATGTCCAGAAGCCAGGGTTCAAGGGCAGGAGAAGGCAGCGTAGTCAAGTCCAAAGCAGAGCCCAAGTTCAAACCAAGGGAAATCCAAACAGGGGCAGGGACAGGAATCAGAGCTGAAACAGACAAGGGAGCTAGGCCTAGACACTGCACACACAGGAGCTACAGGAAAGCTATGCAGAGCATGGAATGAAAGGACAGAGTGGGGTTATAAGGGAAGAAGGGTCAATAGAAGCAAGGGGTGGAGCAGGGGTTTGTCTGGGTGTTTGCAGGGATAGGTGCAGGGGAGCAGGGGAGGAGACAGGAGAGGAATCCACCGCAATAGCCTGCAGCCTGTGAGGGGTGGAGCCACGGTTGTGAGAGGGCTGGTAAAAGGATCGAGTGCGCACGCCCTCTGTAAGGCTGCCGTGCGCGCGCACCGATCGTGTGCCTGGGCGTGCACAGTGGAGGAACGGCTCGGCGTGAAGGAGGTAAGGGAGCGAGAGAGTGAAGGAGCGGAGCAACCAGGAGCGGTGGGACCTGAGGTGATGGGGGCACGCTGGGAGATGCATGTCCCCTGATCCGTCACAGACGATTGGGTACGCGCGCCTTCTGCGAGGCTACCGCGCGCACGGCCCGATCGCGTGAGTGGATGTGCGGCGTGCCCGGCGGAGGGACGGCTATGTGAGGAGGGGGTGAGAGATTGAGGAGGCAGGGAACCAGGGCAGCAATCGGAGTGGGGTTTGAGGTGGAGGGGACGTGCTGAGAGGCACTTGTCCCCCGATCCGTTACAGTTTTCTGTTCTAGAACGTCTCAGCGTTTTCACAATAAAATCAATAGCTACTGCACTTGCCACTTCAACAGACCCTACGCGTTTCGTCAGAGATGTCTTCATCAGGGATTTGTCTCATTGGTCAGTACACACCTTTTATAGGTTGTTTAACGATTTGCACATAACTTAAAACTTGATTACTAATTGTAAGCAGGTAGGGATACCAGATATATAAACAATTTAACCCCTTACCTTACTGAAAAATGACATATATTGCGGATATAAAGAACCATACAAATTGATTTTTTATTTAATACTTAGAAATTGACTAACTATTTCATATGATCATGTTTGCGATTTGAGCTAAGCAGACATGGATTTTAGTAAACTGGATGAAAAACTATTATTTATTCTATTTGGAGATAGATAGGTATGTAATATATACATAACTACCATATTGGAGGAAAAAGTTGATGTTAACAATGATAATATTTGATATATATATATATATATATATATATATATATCTATCTATATATATATATCCCCATAAAGGTTCCAAATAGCAACACCTAGGAGAAATATTAATATAGAGACTGACGGTGGCCATGATTGAAACAATTATCAAATATTATGTGAAGTGTAACCTACTTTACATTAATACCTCAAATGATAGAATATTTCAGACAAATATCAAATTATATGTGTATTGTAACCTACTTATTTCAAATGATATAATATTTATGGGTTTCCCCTATGATAGAAAATTATGGGCATTACTCCAAAGGGAACGAGGTGAACCTCATTCAAACTAGACCTCCAGAATATACCCTCATCTTGTAGGGACCTATTCCTCAGTCTGAAATCTGCAGCGGCTCACTGCAGCATACCTCATGGAGCAGCCCAGCACTTCCCAGAAGCTCACTGCAGCATACCTCATGGAGCAGCCCAGCACTTCCCAGCAGCTCACGGCAGCATACCTCATGGAGCAGCCCAGCACTTCCCAGCAGCTCACTGCAGCATACCCATCCTGGAGCAGGCCCAGCACTTCCCGCGCTCACTGCAGCATACCTCATGGAGCAGCCCCAGCACTTCCCACGCTCACTGCAGCATACCTCTGAGCAGCCCAGCACTCCAGCAGCTCACTGCAGCATACCTCATGGAGCACCCCACTTCCCAGCAGCTCACTGCAGCATACCTCATGGAGCAGCCCAGCACTTCCCTGCAGCTCACTGCAGCCCAGCCTCCTGCATCTGACCGCCGGACCTCCCGCAGGGCAGCCCTGGGGAAAGAATGGTCTGAGCAGGTGCCGGTTGCTGCATCCTCCAGCTGCAGATAGAGAGAAGCAGCACGGAGAAGAAGTTACAATCTCCAGCCTTGCTATGATACCGGCTCTCTTCAGCCGGATGGATCAGATGTTCGGAGCAGGGGAACAGCACACTAGCCGGCACCCACCACTGCAGCTACTAGGGAAGTGAAATGCTGCTCAGCTCCCCCCATGGCTGCCCATTTCCCCCCCTCCCCCGTTGTTACCTGGTACCTACTGATTGTAGCCTAAGGGTGAATCACTTATTATACACCACTCAGATACTTATTACCCCACTAGGGTTCCCTCTGAACAGTGGTCCTATTGATTCACTTGTTCTTTACTGCGTGGGACAAATTAATGTTCATCTGCAGCAACATATCTCTGATGCAGAACATTTAACTGAGTGTTCACATTTAGGATCACAGCGTTTAATATTCGTTTTAATACCCTTTATTTTAGGCTGGACAATAAAGTTTGATGTTTTAACTTTATCATTATACATTCATTTTGGTGTTTGAGTGCCCATACTAGGTTTCTGTTTCTTGTGTGTTCTACTTCATATACCTACCTAGGCAGCACCTACACCCCACCGTACGATTAGCAGCTGCAGGGGTCTTCCTACTAGTATATGCTTTAGACAGGCAGCTCCAGACGCGCAGGAAAGAGGTTTAACCTGCCCAAATTATCTGTATCAGTCAGGGCAGAGGGATTGATAGATTTAGTGCAGCAATTGCTAGCCCCCCACGCGTGGAAGACATTTAACAACGCGTGGCGGAAGTGGCGCGGTTTCAGGAAGGCCTCCAAGTGGAGCGGTAAGGTTAGCAGAACCCATCAGCTAATCAATTTTTTACTTACCCAGAGGAGGAGGTGGAAATCAAATGCTTACAAGGGGTACATTAGGCCCCAGCAGGCAAGTAATTAAATAATTGTGCAGTTCTAACATGCTTTCTGTCTTCGTAGTGGGAAAAGCAAGCGCAGCACGGGAATGTCAACTTTTTTGGCGTACTGCACTATTATCTGTTTGTTTTCTTCTCTTTTTTACATATTGCACTATTATTTGGTGTGAGCCGTTCGTTGACCCCTTCACTGCCTGTTTGTTCAAGGACACTTTTGGGACTTTTCAAGAGACGGTTTGGTTATTATTATTCAAAGGACTGATTTGGCGCCGGCAATTCTTTCTTTTCTCTGTGGTTCATTTTCTGTGTACAGTCAGTATTTGCCAGGCTGCCTGCAATATTTATTTCAAGTATTGTTATAATTTATATTTTTTAGCGCTGTTTTGCACCGTCTTTTTTTCGTTAGGCCCTGTACCCCTGGCACAAGTCTTAGGAAGCTGGGCTCTAACCAATGCGGTTAGACCCAGAAGCCAGGAAAAGGGGGACCAGGGTAAACAGATGACAGGGCAGTTTGGAGATGGCTCCCGTCTGATGGTAGAATAGGGCGGTTTGGAGAAGGGCTCCCCCTGGAAGATACTGAGAATAGGGCAGACGACATGACTAGCGACTGGCTGACAGTTTATTTTCAAATATTGTTAAGGCAATAAAGCTGTGACCAAAATTTTAACTGCCACAAAACTGTCATCTCAGTTTGTAGGTGGGGGTGTAAGTAAACCTCGAGGTAGGTACACTAAGTCTTTAATGCCATGCTGCCCCTTTCTCAAGAGCCTGGCACTCGCTTCGCAGCTGTTAGTAGAAAATCTAATACCAGATACATTTCATACAGAAACAGACAATTATTTTCATAACTATCTGGACCATGCTATATTTAACACAATGATTCACCTAGAGCAATGGTGCGTAAACTTTTGTTGCTGCGCCCCCCTGCCTGCTCTCCCCCAGTGCTCGCGCCTCCCCCCCCCTTACTTTAGTGCAACATCAAATGATGCTGCGGGCCATGTGACATTACATCACGTCACATGACCCCGAGACGTCATGCATTGTCATGCAGATCCTGCATTGCCATGGCGACGCATCCCGGATCCGGATGAATCTCGGTAAGTTGAGTTGCAGAGGCCTCGCGCGGTCCCCCGGCATTTCATTTAAATGCCTTGGGGAAGAGCGCAGGGCCTCTGTAACCGCCGCACCCCCCAAAAAAATCTCGCCCCCCAGTTTGTGTACCTCTGACCTAGAGGTCTGATTTGTATTTTCAACAGTTTGAGGCCCAGATTCACAAAGCTCGGTTAGGCTACTTAACGTGATGTTAACCTAAGTTTATGTAACATTAACGCTGTATTCATCAAAGTTGATACAAAGTTAACCCAGTTTTTGGCCCATAAAGAACATAGCGTTAACTACAAGGGCCATTAGTGATAATGAGATGTGGGGAAATAACGTTATGTCATTTAAGTCATACCTAAAGCTGATATGACTTATGACAAAATGAATACATACAATAGTAAATAAAAGTTCATAAAATTAAAGATATACTCTTTTTAATATATTAATTTCTTAGTAGTCATCAGTCAGTTTTGGCTAATAGGGCTGTAAGTCATTCCTAGGTGTGTTTGGTTGGGTTAAATGGTAGGTGGCCTGAGGTGGGTGTGTAGACCCTCTGGGGGGAGTGAGGCGTGGGTTAACCCCTTGTTTACCATAGCGGTTAGTAGATCAGTTAGGCTAATTGTAGGTAAATATTAATATTACTGCTGCTGCTGCTGTTACTATAAAATCCTGAAAGCCTGTCCTGATCTCAGCAGCGCCTCCAATTGTGTAGCACATGTACCCCCACCCTCTAGGAGATACGTGTTGTGGCTATAGGTGTTGTGGTGTGGCGTATCTGTGAGGGTTCAGGAGAGCTGAGTTGTCTGCGATTATATTGCGTATATAGCATGGGTCCCCCTGGTCCCCTTTTGCCTTTCCTTGGCCCCTCACCTCCCGATCCGCTGCGGGTACCGCTGGAGGTTGCGGGTAAGGCAGGGACAGGTGCCAGTAGCCGCGGGGGGGGGGGGGGGGGGGGGGGGGGGGGAGGGAGGGGAGGCGATCGAGTCAATGACAGCTCCCTTTGCAGGGTGCCGCCATGTTTGAATGGGCCGCGCATGCGCAGGGACACGCGCATGTGCAGAAGGGTAATGCAGTCCGGCGGCCATTGAGGAGCTTTGCGCATGCGCAGAAGGTAGCGCAAGCAGAGGCCAGTGCAGAGAAGGTTCCAAGGGGGACTACAACCCCCAGCAGCCACCGGGTCTGCAGGATCATGTGAGCCAGAACAGCCAATAGGGCTGCAGCATTGTCCCTGTACCAGGATTGATACTGTTAGCGTGCTGGGGACCATGCCAGTCGGAGCTGGGACAAGGAAGGGGTTGATTATGTGTGCAGGTGTCTGTGGCACCTGCACTAGGCCAGATACCCCCTATTAGGCCCCAGCTAAGCCCCGACTCCCCTCAGCTTGTGGTTGCTGCAGGGACAGGCTCACAGATAAGGACGCTGCCCCTGTAGTATTAAAGTGAGGGACACAGCCAGGACGCGGCTGCATCCTGGCCTCAGGTGTTCTGGGACCAGACACCCATCTACTACAGAGACTATCAAAGGTGGTACAATCCCTGCGGGACCCACCCACCGTAGAGGCGGAGGCTCCACGGGTCTTCTTAGTATCCGTGGATCCTTTTATCATGGCATCGGAGTGCCCGGGTGTGGACACACCTGGCAGGTACCCAACTAAGTGCACCAACTCACCTTCACACATTAGTGGGCAGCGCTGTACCACACATTGGGTGGGGGGATTGACCTTGTGGACACCGGGTTGATTGGGTGCCTAAGGGTCCCTAGGTACTTTGGGGGACGGTGACTCCATTGAGAGGGGGCGGAGTATTGGGAGGTACGGCCGTGCGAGGCCTGGTGGATAGGCTGTAACTATATTAGCTGCATATAGTTCAACTGTTCTGCTTTACCCTGTGTGTATTCTTTATGTGTCTGTTACGGGGTCATTCTACACAATAGAATCCCGCACAGGTGGAGGCGCTACCGAGCATTGGTCCAGGATACACCCCAGGCTCCCAGCAGCGGAAGCTCAAGCCTCCAGTGAGCCACCACGTATTGCACCCTACACACACACTGTAGCTGCACATCTTCCAGGGGGTGGGGGAAAGTGTGCTACACGTAAATAAAAGTTTTAATATATTAATTTCTTAGTTGCCGTCAGTCAGTTTTGACTAATAGGGCTGTAAGTCATTCCTACGTGTGTTGGGGGTGGGTAAATAATAATAATAATAATAATAATGGTAGGTGTCCTGAGGTGGGTGGTTAGGCCCTCTGGAGGGGGGGGGAGGGGGTGAGGTGGGGGTTAACCCCTTGTTTACCATAGCAGTTAGTAGTCCAGGCTAATTGTAGGTAAATATTAACTCATTTGTAGCCCTTAGTGACAATCTACTAATGAGTTGTCCATAGCTACCTGACCACTTGGATAATTAAAGGATTAATATATATATATTTTAAATACATCTAGTCTCAATATTCTCTTCCCACCAAGCCCCATTTCATGGTCTAGATGTGAATAAATAATTAAGGATAAAAGTAAAATTACCTAAATTAACATGACGTTAAGATAACCGTAATATGGGCAATTACGGCTATTGTTTTTGCTCATAGGTATAGTGTAAAAGTGTGACATTTTGGTCAATGTAAATATTATCATCATCTATCTCTATAAAGGATACCAGTTAGTATTTCAGTGACAGCAGGGAATCTATTACTGGCTGAGTCTAAATTATGCGCTAAATAGTCAATGTACTGTCGGTGTTCTTCTCCACTTAAACACTATGATGATGGGTTCTAAATAAAATGTTGCATTGATTATTTCTCCTATATTTAAAAACAAAAACAGAAAGGCCAGCGCAACATACAAAATGACACAACATATAGTACAGTATTTTTCCTATCTCTCTTCCATTATACAGGCAGTCCTCGTTTTACAACGCTTCGCTTTAAACCGAATGGCTTATCCAACGCTATGCAATACATACCTATGCTCATTTTTACAACGCCAAAACGGCTTATCCAACGCTCTTACAACGCTTTGCAAAGTTGTTTATGTGTATATAATATATATATATATATATATATAATACAGTATATCCACTATATAATTTATGTGTGTTCTGCGTATCTTATTGCCTGCATCAAATATTTGGTGTATTTTAGTGTTAAAAATGCCTTCAGGAACGGAACCTTTCATTTAAACAGTGTTCCTATGGGAAAACGCGTTTCGCTTTAAGACATTTCGCTATCCAACAGTCGTAGTTGGTTGTGGAAAGTGAGCGACCCCGTCAGGAATACAACATGTAAATAAAAAACATATAAAGCAATAATTGTGCAGTATTGTGATTATTTGTTGGCTTGTTCAAGAATCTTGGCTCTTGGGGAAAACCTACTTACAGCAACATAGAAGAAAATTTGCATTTGTCTGACTCTGTCAGGTAGTGAAGAAATGATGAGGTTTCTTTAAGGTGTACTTATATCCCCACTTGGTCTTGGCACATATGGATAAGCTCAGAGTTGGTAAGATTCAAATTCCCATAAGGTATATGTGGACAAAGAGCAGAGAAATAGACCGATGGTGTAGGTTGTAGAACAGGATTTTATAAATAGCAAGTTAAAAGACATGTACTCACACTCTGTACATGTATATAATGCACATAAAGGTATCTTTAGCGCTGTGTGCGCCCGCTGTCGCTTCTCCCCGTCCTCCTCTATCCCCAGTCCTGCTGCCGGCAATGGCGTGTGACGTCACGTCCCTCTGAACGGCTGATCGTATCCAAAGGAAGTAGGCTGTGGCACGCTGGGAGAGGAATCGTGGGTGAATACAAACGGCTGGAATCTGGAGTCTTCTCTTCAAAGCAGCTGCAGCTTGATGAGATGGCTCTACGCGTTTCGCTGTCGCATACAGCTTCGTCAGGAGCGTCATCATAATGGAGAAGACTCCAGATTCCAGCCGTTTGTATTCACCCGCGATTCCTCTCCCAGCGTGCCACAGCCTACTTCCTTTGGATACGATCAGCCGTTCAGAGGGACGTGACGTCACACGCCATTGCCGGCAGCAGGACTGGGGATAGAGGAGGACGGGGAGAAGCGACAGCGGGCGCACACAGCGCTAAAGATACCTTTATGTGCATTATATACATGTACAGAGTGTGAGTACATGTCTTTTAACTTGCTATTTATAAAATCCTGTTCTACAACCTACACCATCGGTCTATTTCTCTGCTCTTTGTCCACATATACCTTATGGGAATTTGAATCTTACCAACTCTGAGCTTATCCATATGTGCCAAGACCAAGTGGGGATATAAGTACACCTTAAAGAAACCTCATCATTTCTTCACTACCTGACAGAGTCAGACAAATGCGAATTTTCTTCTATGTTGCTGTAAGTAGGTTTTCCCCAAGAGCCAAGATTCTTGAACAAGCCAACAAATAATCACAATACTGCACAATTATTGCTTTATATGTTTTTTATTTACATGTTGTATTCCTGACGGGGTCGCTCACTTTCCACAACCAACTACGACTGTACCTGTGGGAAATCAAAGCATATTTCCCTGGAAGGTTTGAGAAGTATCCTGTTGGGTAACATTATTTATTTTCATTATATTTATTGTTTGAATTTGATCACAACACTGTGTATTTATTAGGGAACTGTGGCGCCTAGGCAAGTCATTTAAGTACATTTCGCTATCCAACGCCATTTTGAGTAACGCATTGTGTCGGATAACCGAGGACTGCCTGTATTCTTCAAAGCCATATGTAGGTCATGTATTCAAAACCCATAAATCATATGCATGCCAAACCCAAATTAATTAGCACTTAAGTGTTCTGTTTTTATGAAACGTATGAACACGTTTATTAAGTACCGGTGTGAAAACCCACATTGGCACTTTATAAATGTTCCCCGTAGTTTTACGGAACACTAATAAGATTTTTGAACACTTTTTGAGCTGGGGAGTTCCCCTGGATAATTTCTTGGCTATTAAATCTTCTTGCCCTCTTCTCTACCTTTTCCTCAAGTCCCCTGAGCTTAACCACACTACTTACAGCTTCAGGGACCTTCCCTTTCTACAGAAATCACATTTTTACATTGCCACTGGGGTCATCCAATAGAAAGGCGCAATGCCGTTACTTGGGCAGTTGCAGTGAGGCTGTCCCCAAATTGTTCTCCTGGGCAACCAATCTTGTCTGGGTATTAAAAGCTATTTTTTAAGAACTGGAGCTATATGATGTAACACAAAACAAAAAGAAAAACCTGAGGATAGGATTTTGATATTCCAGCTTTAGCCAAATCAGGGGCGATTCCTCGTGATTTTAAAGACTTTCAGCCCACTGCACTGCTAAATAAATGTTCAATACAATTAGCTAAAAGGCTCAAAATAGCCATTTGTGAGGGCACATCAATGATAATGATTACAAGTAGAAAACGTAAAGGTTATTTTTTTGTTTTCACCATAAGTGCAAATAAAATAATAAAAAGTGATTTTGTTACTCATAAGATTTGCAGAAAGACCCGTCAAAATCTTATGTTGGGAACAAATTAAGTCTCAGGTGAAAAAGTTACCTTGTCATGAGAAAGTAACCGTATTGGTTGCTAGGATCAAAATAAAAGAAGCTCTTCTCACATGAGTAGTACTGGAGAATCTTTTACAGGTGTGTCTAGTCATGGATGATATACGCTGGGAACAATGGAATGAGACAGGGTTAAGCAGATGTACAATAGTAAGCCCCTTCAGTAAATATTTGTTTTGGGCTTTCTGCAAATGATAGATGAGTTGCTTAGTAAATATAAGTATTGTTTTTCAAGTTCTCAGGATAGCATACAGTAATACTGAAGACACAGACAGAGAGACACCTCAAAACCCTAACTGAATTATTCAGACAGGTGTATGAGCCAAAGACTACTGACAAAACAATCACAACTGCACTTAAAACTAGATAAGCCCCCCCCCCCACTCGTCCCCCCTCCCCCCCCCTATTCTTTTTTCTTCCCCTTTCCCCCCCCCCCCCCCACCCCCCTATGTCTCACCTTTAACCTATCTTTTAAAAATGGAGAAAACGCTTTGTTGGAGTTGACTTGTACAAGCTGCTATTATATGCCTATGACTTTACTGTTTATTTCGCATTGCAATTATTTTCTGTATCCCTGTTACAAGTCCCCAATAAAGGAAAAAGATTGTTTAAAAAAAAGAGAGGAGCATGGGGGCGGGCGTCCTGGGAGTCCTCTGGCATATTTCGCGCGCAGGGCGCTTTGTCAGAGATATCTTTGGTGGGGCGCCCTGTGCTTGGGGCATGTCGGGAGGTTTTGGGGTGTCTGTTCTTATGCTTTTTTAGCCAATAAATTTTTTGAGATTAAAAAAAAAAAAAATAAAAAAAAATAGATAAGGGCACATTTTTGGAGGCAATTTTGAATCCGCAGTGGATTGCCCTGGTCCTTTGATCCACGGATTTCAGCAGATCAATATCAAAAAGGCGATTCGTGTTTTGCGGATTTTTAATTATTATTACCAATACACACTGCGGTTTCCGCAACCCGTGGATGGATTTGTAGAATGCCATCTGCGGATTCGGCAACCTATTGGCGGATTCTTATGAATCCGCCAACGGATTGCTGTATCTGCGGATTTGATTCTACAAAACCATCCACGGGCTGTATCCTATGGCGGATTTTAATGAACCCGTGCGGGTTGAAACCGCCCAAATCTGTTTGTGAATTTTTGTGGACCAGCTCATACAGTTCCTTCTCCATATTCCTCCCATGCAAGAGAGGTTGCATTCCCTTGACTAGGCCCCCAGGAGCTGGAGGGCACTGGGCTAGTCTTTACCCCCTGGCCCCATGATGGAGCAGGGTAGAATCCTGCCTACTCCCTAAGGAGCAGGCTACATTGGAACACACATCACTACATTTGGAAGGATGCCATGTTTTATACCAGTGGAGGATCCCACTCCTAAGCTCTAGTAACTGGGCAGCACTCCTCCAGTGAGCCCACCCACCCCCCTCCCTCCCCCCCCCACGGCACATGGTTCAATGGTTTCCAGACTAACACCCGGAAACCAATACAAATTAACCACCCAGTGGGGAGGCTCACATGCTGACCCATGTGAGAGGAACTTAATCCTCAATGACTTGGGTAGTCACCATGTGTGTCTGTTGCATCCGGCTACACCCCACGTAATGGCAGTTAAGTTCGCGTCTCCACCCCCTGGTGGATCCAGGAGAACCATACACTGTAGACAGGGCGCGGTTATGGCTTTCACACCTGGCCAACTCCACGTGCACTCAGCTGATACCATGTTTCTCACGCACATCTCAGCCCCGGAACAAGCAACAAAGTAGTGGGGTGCATGCTAATAATCCCAATCTTGGAGCTCTAGTCCGTCAGAGGCATCCCTGGGCTATTACCACATGCACCCGGCTGATAACATGGGTTTCAAGCCCATCTCAGCCTTTTAAAACAATTTGGAAGGGACATGGCTCTGATACAGTGGTTTTCAGGTACTTCTCAGATATATGGAAAATAGCTGAAGCGCTCAAATGCAGGTATATCTCAAAATGATAATAAGCCAGACCACTGTACCAGGGTACTAACAATTGATATAGTACCTATTTTCATAATGATGGGGTACTTCCTCATGAAGACATGTGGTGTGTGGTGCACCCCCTCACCATCAGTCTCATTGGCAGGTTCCCCTGAAAATATGCAAATACTCACATCCTGGTAGGCAGGCAGGCAGGCTGTGCAGCTACTCAATGCAATACAGGGAAAAGGAGACCAAAAGCGCACCAGCACAAACGGAGCAGGAAGAACCCAAGACAAAAAATGATTAAAAGGGCACTTTAATGTGGCAAAAGACCCATCCAATGCATTTCGAACGTCGCAGCGTTCTTTTCTTGAAAAAGAACGCTGCGACGTTCGAAATGCATGGATGGGTCTTTTGCCACATTAAAGTGCCCTTTTAATCATTTTTTGTCTTGGGTTCTTCCTGCTCCGTTTGTGCTGGTGCGCTTTTTGGTCTCCCTTTTCCCTGTACTTCTCAGATATAACATGTCCCAGTCTTCTAATGGTTCTGATACAGTGAGTGCCCCCATTCACTTCTCAGATTAGCAGCGGTGAAGTTTGCAATCATGAGCTGGATGCTACCACTGTCACCTCCTCAGGGAGCATCTCTGCTTTTAAACAGTTGGGAATATGTGGCTTGGATACAGTGACTGGTCTTTCACTTCGCCCTCAGCATATATCCCATTCCTCATTTCTTTACTGCCTGTCCCTATTGTCCATCTCAGCAGCGCCTCCAAATGTAACATCCCCCCTAAGGGAGATCTGTTTGTATTGGTAGTGTTATATTGCGGTGGTACTCACCTCTTGGTTTCCTGGAGGTCTGAGTCTCCGCATTGGTATGGGGAGTAGAACCCAGGACAGGATTTCAGGATGGTGCAGAGCCTCCATCCTGCAGGGCTCTTCCAGAGACAGGGTTTCATCCCCACAGGAACCTTTGCAGTAAGTCAGTCATGGACCAGGAACAGTACAACATGGTTTATTGACAGACCAGCTCATACAATTCCTTCTCATAAATATCCACAGGACATATATCCCACAGCTCTGCATGCTGTCTTCCCTTGACAAGGCCCCCAGGAGCTTGATGCCTCTGGGCTAGTCTTTACCCCTCACGCCCTGATGGGGTGAGGCAAAATCCTGCCTACTCCCTAAGGAGGAACAGGGAGAGAAAAAAACGAAGCATTGGTTCCACTGAAGGTAAAAATAAACACAGAGGTGCGTTCCCACAATAAAAGTTTAATGGATCAAAAAAGCACAAAAACAGAACACCTACGCGTTTCGGGCTGTGGCCCTTTATCAAGGTGAATGAAAATGCTTAAACGAGTGCTTTTAAATACCTAATTTCGGCGCTGCCGTGACCAATCCATCGCCACTCACTTCCTGGTTCGAGAGGGAGTGACGCGGGACGTGACACGGGACGTGTGACGTCAGCGCGCTCGAGCCATAACAATAAAACAAACTTTATTTAAACAGAAAAAAAATGGGAGATGTATCTGTCTCTTTAACATATACCGGTTACTATCTGAGCTCACGAATATGTTTAGCTTAACTTTTGCTATGTATATATAGTCATCATGAAACGGCAATGTATTTATGCTCAGCTGAACTCATTTGTGAATTTAAATTGTAAATTTTACTAATGAATTCATATTATATGTCTAACTTGGATTGTCCTATATTTTGCTAATAACCATTCATTATGAAGATATAATCACTTATAATTAATTATTTGAATATCTTGTATGGTTAGTGATGGCATTGTTTTCCAACCTGGATATCATCCACTGTCAAATAAGTGGCAATTTACTGTTTCTTTTATGTTATAATACTCATTATTGCCCTTTATTGCTTCTGTATATATATATATATATACAGATTCTTCCAGGTTGATAAATGCCACTCAGATTGAACTCTAAACTGTAGGTTTCTAGCAGATATAGAGTTTGCTTAATCTATGAATGAAGCAATTGTTCACCTCTGCTCATGAGATTAGTTCATTCTATTGTTTATACTTGTTTTTAATCATGTTTTTAATGTTTTAGTAACGTTTTTTTCATTCATTTAAAGGAGTGTTCATTTTTTTTTCTGTTTAAAAAAGTTGTTTATGTTATGCTCAAGCGCGCTGACGGCACACGTCCCGCGTCAACGTCCCGCCGTCACTCCCTCTCGAACCAGGACCAGTGGCGATGGATTGGTCACGGCAGCGCCGAAATTAGGTATTTAAAAGCACTCGTTTAAGCATTTTCATTCACCTTGATAAAGGTCCACAAGCCCGAAACGCGTAGGTGTTGTTTTTGTGCTTTTTTGATCCATTAAACTTTTATTGTGGGAACGCACCTCTGTGTTTATTTTTACCTTCAGTGGAACCAGTGCTTCGTTTTTTTCTCTCCCTGTTCCTGCTTACCTACATCAACGGAGGCACGATATACCCCAGGAGAAGTGGCACACCAGGCTCCTCAATTGCGTGAGTTATACTCTTAAGTGAGCCTTTTCCACTCTCCTTTCTCCATTAGTGGCTGCAAGGATTGTTGTTTATTACCCCATGTTATTACCATGATGCTGTATTAATGCTGGACACCGGCAGGTGTATATTGTCCTTACCTCATTGCCTGTGGGACTTTATTTTCCAGTTACACATCTAACAGGTGTGTGGGTGTAATTCAATATCCTCGCCTTATCTTTTGCTTCCTTTGGAGGGGTAATCCGCTGTATATTCTAGTCAATCAGTATTGTTTGCTGTGATTTTTGTTTTTGAGCACTATGCAACTCTATCTTTCTACTCCCTAAGGAGCAGGCTACACAGGAAGACTCATAAATTTGAAGGATGCCATGTTTTGTACCAGGGGAGGGTCCCACTCCTAAGCTCTGGTAACTGGGCAGCACTCCTCCAGTGAGCCCATCCCCCCCTGGCACCTGGAAACCGATACACTTAACAACCCAGTGGGGAGACTCACATACTGGCCCATGTGAGAGGAATGTAACCCTAACTCTGCCTGCTCCTTACCAGGACTTATAGTGTTAGGGCCAGGGAACATATAGCCTGGGGCACTGGGCTACAACATGCTCTGTGAGATCCTAATATAAACAAAGTCAACAATTTCTACCCTCACGCACTGAGTCAATAATTACCCAACACAATAAACTAGGCGTAGCTTGAAGTCAATGTACATTTTACTTACAAGTTTTATCAACAGAGGTACCACATGTGCACTGTTTACTTAATGATAAAGCTGCATACATTATTGGGAAGCTCTGAAGCGCACCTGCTATATAAGTGATAGCAGAGTCTGCAGCTCTATATTCTACCTACAACCCACACGCTGCGAACGCTGATTTGTAAGGGGAGCCGAGCCCAGATTGAAATATGTCTGATTTAGAAACAGCAATGGTAATGATGATGGATGTCTTTGACAAATATGCGTCTGCAGAGGGCAGCAAGGAGACCCTTACCAAGGGAGAAATGAAGACCCTTTTGGAGAAAGAACTGCCTGGGATGCTTATGGTAAGATGCTGTTTTAAGTATTTCAAGCTAATTTTGATTTATTCCTGATATGTATTATTTGCAGCATATAGTCAGCGGTTTCACCATGTATTGTGTTCATCATTTACTATTGTACTGTATTTATATTGGAATAAATGCATCAACTATTTCTTCCTTTTATTAATTTGTGTACCAATAGTCAATGACAATATTGCTTTTTGGCTCAAATGGTAATTTATTTATTTATTTTTAAAGACAGGGAAAAGCCCCTTCATGATATAGGGGATATGTATCAATATCTGTTGCTTGCAAATCTTAGGTAAACAATTAGTGCCATGTTTATTTTTAAAAACTCCTTTTGAAAGCAATAAAACATTTTGACAAAACACTTCCTTGTACTGGATTTATTCCAGTTGTGCAGCCAGACACCTAATAAATACCCCCGTTTCTTTTTGTGTTTCTCTCCATATTAACACATACTATTGTCACATAGCTTTTTGATGTCATTTTATGAGCAAAACCCCAAGATATCATTGTAGCAACAAAGCACATCATGTACTAATGCCAAAACCTGGCACAAATGACAAAATTCCAGCAAATTGCTTGAAACGGTGTTGGCTCTTTCCAATTGTGATTTACTAAAAGTTTTAGGGACCCATTTACCAGAGGTTTTATCTCTCTCTCTTCCTCTCTCTCTCTGGGGCACACAGAGCTGGCTGGGTATTTTCCAGGGCTGAGTGCATGTGGCGTTTGCGGGGCCTCTTACCTTGTCCGGAGCGGCATCTCCTCTTCCAGCATCATGACGTCATGGTTTCATGTGACATTGCGGTGCACACGTGGCATTGAAGCGTCACGTTGGCATGACAACGCATTGCTATGTGACGTCGCTGCACCATGTGACGTCATTTGCAATGACAATGCAATGCCATGTGATGTCGTGGCGCCATAACAAAGAGATGCCACAGGACCAGGTAAGAAACACTTACAGAGCCCCGCGCTCTCCCCGGCAATCCGTTTAATTGTTGTGTGGAAGAAAGTGGGGCCTCTGTAAGTGCAAGGCTCGATACGGTGGCACCGCTGGCATCGCCATCAAGCCGGCCCACCGTGCGGTAACTTGTACCGACACTGATGCATGTGCCACTCTGTCTCTCCCTCTTCCTAAAGTCATATCCAGGGTCTGAACTTTTCAAAGCGAAAGTAATCTAAATGAATCCAACATGCATTGATCATTAACTTTTAGCATTTGCAAACTTATTGCAAATTTTTGGTCACAAAGTTCCCAGACGCATGCGAAAAGTTCAACCATTTCTACTTACAGTATGAGACAATAATAGCTAAGTGTTTTACTGGGGCTATTTCTTTGCCTTTCTCTATCAATTTAACTACAATATATACGATCTGAGTATATAAGATCTCTACTATGTTCTGTAACTGTGTAACTAGGTAACTGGGTAACTATGTAACGGTAACTATTTAACTATGTAAGCTACACTTACTGGTTCAAACTTTCCACTGCTAGTGGAGAAATAAAGGTCTATGGACTACAGTTTGTTACTTTTACAGATGAGTAGAAAAGGTTAAGACAAAGCGTCAGACTGAGGGAGGGTGTTTTCTACCGCAGCCCAATTAGTAATCTACTGTACATGTCTATTCTCAACTCATTCATTAAGAGTTATATGGCAAAATACCAACTATCTACCCCGTGCTGTATTTTCCATTGTCCATACAACTGCAAATTGGTGTAATGAACATGCTAAATTATGTTGGAAAAAAAAAAAACATAGTTTGTTAAAGAAGTGTTTGTCTATTGCTGTGTATATGAGTATTATTGTATTGTACTTTATTTTTATATTTGTATTTATATAGCACCAGTACTTTTATTTAAGAAGGCCAATTGGATTTTTTGGTTCTTTATTAGAGGTTCTTTTTTTTTGGTCAGGTTCTGGGAACTTTTAAATCGTGTACTTATCACTAAATTACTCAACCTTTTTGCAGTGCAATTGATATAACCTATTACCACACACAAAACACAGTACTACGTATATATAGGGTAGTGTTTCCCAACTCCAATCCTCGGGGAACCCCAACAGGTCAGGTCTTAAGGATATCCCTGCTCCAGCACAGGTGGGTCAATCACCCAATGACACTCAATGTCAATCACACAACGCTGTGCTGGAGCAGGAATATCCATAAGACCTGACCTGTTGGGGTTCCCTGGGGACTGGAGTTGGGAAACACTGATATAATGAATCTTAGAATGTGAGTTTGTATATTCAAAGAATACAATTATACAACAAATAAATAAGATTAACAAAAACATGCTAACAGCCGTCCTAACCAAACTGTTATTGGGATTTTAGAGTGCAAAGGAGCAAGATTCTACAGACCAACTCCTCAAGAATCTGGATGAAAATGGCGATTCCGAGCTGGACTTTGATGAATTTATTGTGTTTGTGGCGGCCCTGACAAGGCTCGCACATAAGAGCAGCACAAACATGCCGCCACAATGATTTAAGCAAATGAAATATTGTGTTTCTTAACAAAATAAGTTCTGTTACTGGCTTTAATGATTGAAAATAAAAACGTATTATGTGTTGTATTCCTGCATAGCACTTTGACCATGGAATGAAACTGTTCACTATAAAACAATGCACATATACATAACAATGTTCCAGCACTCACTGACTCATATGGAAAACTAGTCAACCAGGAAATAAGCCAAAAATGAAAATAATTTAATATATACACAAGATAACAGTAACTTGGAGAGATGTCTCACAAAGGATGGTAGGACTCTAGGGTAAGGTAGTGAAAGAAACAACGTGTGGGGGAAACAAACACAATGGGGAGGGTAAATCAGGGGGGGCAACATTTCGAGATGAATACCCCTTCTTCAGAGTCTCCCTCTCTCTCCCTCTCTCTCCTTTCACAAGTAAAAACTATTATTTTCAAAAATGACACTTGAACAAATAAAAGAGTGGTATTGCTCAAAAAAAAAATATATATATATATATATATATATATATATATATATATATATTTTTTTTTTTTTTTAAAGTGAAGGCACTCCTAAGTATTGGAAAATAGTGATACACAGTGAAAAGGAAGGTATATTCAGTGATAAATACAATCAACATTGTGATTATAGTGTAATAATGTGAATAAATGGGTGGTTCAAAATCTTTTAAACATGCAGCTCAAAACCATTTGTTTAGAATTTTCTCTCAAATTCTTCCAGGTGTTGGAGTCTTTAGTAAACTTGGGGAGCACAGGTACCAACAAATTAAAATAAAAATGCAAATGGTGCAATATTGCTTCTTCAGAATGTGTCTCTTAAATAACCTAATACAACATTTGCAGATAAGAGAGAGAAATGGCAAAGCACAACCGGAATCATCCGAACAAGAAATTAGGAGGAAAGTGCATTATCCATAAAAAATGTAATAGTCATGGAAGGAAAAAGGGCAAGGCATTACCCTATCAACATGTTTCGTGCTACAGAGCACTTTATCAAGGCATACACATCACATCATCAACATACAGTATTTAAAGACTAAGAAATAATTGGCTTACCAATCCTGAACCATATCTGGGATCCTCCCTACAATATGGGCAATGAGATTCTGATGTGGGGTCATCGGAGCGCGCACACGCGCACCTGCAGGCAGCCCCCGCCTCCCACACGCAATCCTGGGCCAGCAGGGATAGGAAAAAACCCCAGCTAAAACGCGCTTGCGCAGAGCCAGCAAAGGGCTTCCTTACCATGGTGACCATGGAGCGTGTCTCGGGGGCGGGGGAGCATGCCGAACGCGCGCGCGCCCGTCGGCGCCATCCACCACGTCATCCTGGTGCGCACGCACCACCAAGGAGGAGAGGGAAAGAAAGAGGAAAGCCCCTCCCTGTTGCCGCGCGCCTGCCAGGACACACACAGGAGTCCCGGGTGAACGCGCTTGCATGTTGATAGGGTAATGTCTTGCCCTTTTTCCTTCCATGACTATTAAATTTTTTATGGATAACGCACTTTCCTCCTAATTTCTTGTTCGGATGATTCCGGTTGTGCTCTGCCATTTCTCTCTTTATCTGCATCCATCTCCAAGGATGGAGGCACACCCAGAGGTCTGGTGGAATCAACGTGGACGCTGCAGCAGATTCATGAGTTTTCTTGCTTGCTACATGGTCAGCAAAATGAAGGGGTGCAAAATGATTGGACCCCTAAGAGAATTCACTTAACTGCACTCCACTAAATTAAAATATACCTTTTAATGAAAAACTTAAAACATGTATTACCAAATGAGTGTATAATGTGAATAAAAAGAAATTAAATCAACATCACTTAGCACCAGTCACCTAATAATTGTGATTAAACCCTATCTATCAACTAATAGTGATAGGGTATAGGGGACTAATGGTACTAATAGTCAGGGTATAAACCCCTCTGGATCAGCTAGCAGAGCGGATGGTAGGTGAATATAAACAGTAGTGAGGAAAAGAATAATAAAATTAAATAAATAAGAGCTCTACCTAGTATAGTCATGTGCTGTTTAAACACCCTAATGATATATCGTTTAATGCAAAGTATAGGGTATAGGCACCATGGGTGTAGACACAATGACTAACACACATAGTGCAGCTACTGAAACAGCTAAATAAATTCACAGCACAAGAGCTGCAAGGCACATAAATGACTAGGTAGAGAGATGGTAAAAGACCTCACTAACTGACAACACTAAAGTATAATAGAATAGTGACACTTGAACTCTGCAGACTGAAACAGGTGACTACTAACACTGCATTAAAACAGCTCCAAGTAGGAGACAGACAACATTGCGTGCCCAACACACGTTTCCCTCCAGCTATGGAGCTTTTCAGTTCACAGTCTGCACCCACTTTATGATTATCAATATATAATTGTTCATTCACTTTAATTCAATTAGTATGGTTTTGAGATCACTCCCTATCCCTCCCCCCTTCTTTGCTACATGGTCATATCATTATTCCACAAAAGGATTAGGGTACTATTCATTGGGGTGATCATTAGCCTTTGGGTTCCTGGACAATTAGAGTGCCATCTATGGTGGTTTACCAACTAGGATACCACACCCAGTAACCCCCTACAACCAAGAATATATCCCAGACCTTATATAGGATTCATTATCTTCATAATATTATCATTATAGCTCTATACAGTTCTTAGCACCACGCATTATACTTCTATTCCTAATACAAAATTTGCACTCACATGGTATAATTATTAAACAGGCATATATCCATCCTGGTTATAAACACAGAGTCCCAGAGAGGCGCTCTCATACAAGCGATTAACCAATTATTCCCCAGTGTGCAAATGGTTTTCAGCCTGCTGCTTAATCAACCACTCTGTTTGCTGGGCTTGCCTCTCAGCTTGCTGGGCCTGCTGCTGCAAGAAATGAGAAAAAAAACAAAAACAAATTTTGGAACAATTTTTAAGTGTGGCCCTTTTGATGCAGGGGCCGTCCAAATCGCACTTCTAACACCACCTATGGCAGGATGGCCTCGAAGTGGGGTCGGGAAGAGTTCCAAACAGTGAATAAGCTTTTAACTTCAGTGGTTTATTTTTTCACAGTCAATTAATAGGCACACTGTCCCTTTAAGGAAAACAAACCATAAAATAAAACTCTACTCCCCTTGGGAGATTGCTGTACAGTAGGTTACTAGCAATCCCCATAGGTAGCTCACCTACTTCCAGGTCAAACAATATTATGCAAACATCTGACATTGAAAATATGGTCTGCTTTCTGCCGTACGGTAGCAGGTCTACCCCGTGGACTCAAGGCTGCCTCCCGGGAGGTCCCTTTCAGGTTCAATGTGCTGGACAGGATAGCTGGGCAGACGTCTGGAGACAAGTGAATAATTTAGACACACACAGTATCGTTCTCATTCACTGTCTGCTTTAATAGGCATATATATCAGTTCTTATAGCCCTTTCGGGGCGTTGTCACATATATGTAATTCATTCAGGTTGCCAAGTTGCCATGTACACTTAACAGAAGTCAGTTGTCCTTAACAATGCCATATTCCTTTCAGTTACCCCCCAGCCCAGCTGTCGTTGCTATAGTTATCCTTAACAATGCCATATTCCTTTCAGTTAAACCCCCAGCCCAGCTGTCGTTGCTATAATTATCCTTAACAATGCCATTTTCTCTCAGCTAACCCCCAGTTGCCGAGGCTATCGTACGTTGCTGACAAGACAGTTTGAATATTTTAGGATTCCGGTCAAACAGGATATATGGGGCTTGATCTCAGCAAGGAGCAACTGTATTAGAAGTGACTTCTGGTCTCTGTGTTAAAACAGAGTTCCCATACAGCTATACACATTGTACCTGAGCTGACAAAAATGGAGCATATATTCTTAAACATATAAACATAGGACCCCTACCAAAATATACATTAATAGACATGAAAATATAAACGTTCTTATCTGTGTTTGGGGAGCTCCACCCAAGAGAGTCCAAGTAATCCCTTCTACATATATACAGCAACAGCAGCTTTAATTCATCTGCAGGGTTGGAAGGCTGGTTCCTTGTAGACAGGGCTGTGTCCAGCAGGCATGTCTCTGCTTTTCGCAATCCTCTGTCTGGGGGAGCAGAGCCTCTGGAGTACTTCCTGGTTTGGAAAAGTCTCTTAGTGCCTGCTCAGGTCTAGCACCTTATACAGCTGCCTCACAGCTGCCTTGACTCAGCCCTGATTGCCCAGGTATCTCTGACAGGGTTAACCCTCTGACTGCTAGTTTCAGCCATCAGAGTTATGCTTCCCAGGCATAATTGTCAGATACCTTGTCACACTCATGATGTACTATGGCTTTATTTCACCAACATTCACTTATTAGGTTGTTTGTTACTTTTCACAAAATTAGCTTTAAAAAAAACTTCACTACGGAGATCTTGTTTAAAGAAAATATATAAACAAATGTATTATTATTTTTTAACTGATCGACATTTCGATCCGCAACTAAAGGAAACATCGATCACCTGCTAATAAATTTGTTTAGGAGAGCTATGCAGTATGCTGAACACACCAGAGAGAAAAAACGAAAAAGCAGGGGTACTGTAAGTAGCAGCAGTGAGGAAGCTGGACAAATAAAGCCGGTAAAAAAAGATAATTTATTGAAAATTCAACATCCCTGCAGTCAACACCACACTGCCTTTATCTCCTATCATATTATATCATGTTCCACACCATGAACTATTATTAACAAGGACTTATTCATAGTCATCATTAATCTCTTATCCAGAGCATCGGCACAGGGGGTTCCCCTATTTTTCTGCTGAACACGCGAGGCTGGTGATGGCCATGCACCTGAGGCGTTCCCTGTGAGTCGGGAGAGTGCATCTTTTTTCTATTTCTACTGAATATTTCGCCGGGCCTCAAAGTGCTAATAATGTTGCCAAATAAGTATCACCGGATATTGAGTGAAACATGGTGTGTGTGTTCTATTTATATTCTCAGCATTAAATAAATGTATGTAATTTTAGAGAAGCAACTCTAGGGATTTTCAAAAAAATTTTTAAATGAGCATATTAAATGAAATTGCAATGAACATAATACTTGGCAAATTTGCTTGTGAATTTTGACTGAGCCACAGCTTTTCTTCGCAGCTCAAATAGGGCAAATTTGACATGGTTTGCGATCTCATTCAAAAGTTTTTGCACATTTCTACTCAGCCCCAACTTATTGGATTGTTTATTGATTAGAGCAGGGGTTCTGAACAGGTCGGGTTTTAAGGATATCCCTGCTTTAGCACAGTCAATGACTGCCCACCTATGCTGAAGCAAGGATATCCTAAAAACCTGACCTGTTGGTGGTCATTGAGGACTGGAGTCAAAGTGCCAGTTAAATGTTAAACTGTCTGGGGGTGCATTGTTTTGCTGTCAAAGTTTTTGGACACCAATGTCTTAAGGTATATACTATTTTTGTACTGTAGGAACATAAAGGTAGAGTAACCTGTAAAATACATTAAAGTGTGAGTATATCTATATTGTTTTGTATTTTTTGGATGATATTGTATTTCAGTCATACAGTGTAAACCATGTAACATGCATGATTTACAGCGATAATATACAAGACAGAATACAGGGAATAATAATTCAATCAAGTGCATAATACATAAATAAATAAACATTGGGGAACACAAAGAGCTTATAATCTAACTATTATGTTGGAGACTTACAGAAACAGAAGGAGTACATGGAAGTGCAAATATTATTGGGCAAAGTCAAGAGGGTGTGTTTTTATGCATGAGGTCACGCTACAGTACAGGTCAAGTGAGGGCATGTTACAGTGCAACCTAAATCCTCACATATCATATCTGATCGCCAATGATGGTGGGGTGTCAAACACTTTAAATAAAGCAACATTAGATTTATAAAACTATTGCAACGAATTGATCATATGTCCTCCAATTGGATTCTTGATTTTTGTTTTTAATTATATTGAAAGGGCTAAAGTTTGAGCGGCAGTCATTTGTTTTCTGCTTAGCAGTTAAATTAACCGCATGCTACATCTCTTGTTGAATTAAGCCAACACATCAAGGCCACTCTCTAGGGACCATATTTCACTCTGATTTCGCCTACATTCTCCCTCATTCTCCCTCATTCTCCCTCATTCTCTTTACTGAAGGAGTGACTCAGTGAATAAAGGCACTGAATCTGCAAAACAAGTCCCGGTGTCAGTTCCATGAGATCTTGCGCGTCACTTTATCTCCCTGTGCCTCAGAAGCAAACAAAAAAAAACATAGATTGTAAACTCATCTGGGCAGGGACTGTGTCTGTAAAAGTCCTATGTACATTGCTGCTTACTGCGCACTATATGTAATTGTGAAGCGCTTTGACTCAGATTTGGAGACTCAAACACTATATGAAATAAAGTTATTATTAAAGTTAATATTATCCATCACATTCAGTCCCTCATTGCAATCTCCACCTTCAAAATATTGCCACAATACGCCCAGGTCTCACTCATGATGCAGCTCACGCATCTTGTCCTGCCGTGACTACTGCAACCTTCTCTTAGTTGGCATTCCCCTTGTCCACATGTCCCGACTCCAAGCCATCCAAAATGCTGCTCCCTCACTCAGTGCTCCACTATGCAAATCCTTACACTGGCTTCCCATATCCTCTGGAATCAAATTTAAAACCCTAGCTCTGACTTACAAAACTCTGAATGACACTGCTCCACCTTACATCTCAGCCCTCTTCCCCAAATATATCCTAAAACGCCCCCTACATTCTGCCCACAAATTCGCATTTCCTCTTGTCTGATTACCGTCACCTCACTCCAGCTTACAAGACTTCTCCTGTGTGGCCCCCTCTCTCTGCAATTCCCTACCACGTACATCACTCTCCCCCAGCATTCAGATGTTTAAAAACGTACTAAAAACTCACTTTTTCAGTGAGCCTATCTGGCATACCTCTAACACCCCACTCCCTTATCTCCTATCCAACCCTACTGGGACCAACTGGGACTCCCCAACCTCAGACCTTAATGGGAACAGCTGTCGGTTGGACCCTGCTCCATCCTGAGGCACACTCTGTCCCACAATGAGCAGCCACTTTAGCTTTTTACCTTAACATTTTCCCTCATTCCCTCTAGATTATATATATATGTGTGTGTGTGTGTGAAAGAACACTAAGCGCTACAAAAATCTAATTTCAAACTAACAATACCACAAAAAAGTGTGAATATAATACACAATCAAATAAACCGTGGAAGGTGCTACTAGTAAATTGCTTTCCCTGTTCCAATGCTGCCAATTAGGTCTTCGACCCAACAAAAGCTGAGAAGATTTGGATGATGTAGATGACCTTGGCGCAGAGAAAATGAAAACGAAAAGAGGGATGGGGGACAATACCCACAGAATCAAATGCCGACGATACACTGAGACGGTGAAGGGGTACCCAGGCCAGTAAATAAAGGTATTATGCCCGGCTGGGTGCCCCTCAGCCTTATTGGGATTTGTAGCCTGTCAGCTCGGCAACCCAGTAATGGCCGCAACACTGTGCTTTTAATAAAGATGTCCGTGTGTCTCCCACCAGGTATAAGGTGGCGGGAATAATGTTATTTCCAACTATGAAATCTATTTCAATAGCAGTGTTTTCCTGCAACCGCGCAAAGGACAAATGGTTTTACAACCCAGAAGCACACAGCACAGCGCACGGCTGTTAGCTAACTTCTGTTAGGAAGGTCCTAGCGCGCTGAGATTTGCTGTGAGCGCTGGTGGGGTAAAATCATGAAAAAGTTTATAATAGAATTTTTATAAAGTTGTATAAAAATTGATGAATGAAAGTCCCCCTATTTTAATTGTTCCAACATTATAGGCGTAAGGGGATTTTCACTCAGACGGCCGGAAAAGAGGGAAACACTCAAGTTATAATTGCGGTACTTTAGAAATGTATAGCAGGAAACTCCTGTGAGGGGAGCAATGCATATGTAACTTGGACTTCTCAGACACCCCGCTGGGTTGGTTCCACAGTGTCTGAAAAAGTCCATAGTTGAAAAGAGTTAGCCGACTAAAGTGTGAAGTGGGGAGGGGTAATCCGAGTACCCCATCTTAGTAAATGGCCCAGATGTCTGGCCAGCTCAGACAAAATGTCGCCAGGTAAGGGGGCTTGGTCTGGTATGCTAAGCCGCAAAGGTGCGCGGTTCGCGCATGCCCTTAACAAACTAAGAAGCCCCCCTGCCAGGTTTGCCAAGTATGGGCAACTCTGGGATAGGTGGGAATATTATTCCCACAAACAAGATTGGCTGCAGAGGTTATAGATAGGGATTCTTAATGCATAAGAATCCTTGCAGCCGATCGGAAGTGAGATTCATCTAACCTGGATTTTAAACTTTGCAACATCGTAACCCAAGTCAAGAGTTCGTAAGAACTAAGGAATCCAGAACCAATTCTACGGCGGTAGAACGAAGTAAGCAGCTACGGAGGGAGACGCAGAGAGGCAGCTCCATCCCCAAAAGTCAGTACACCAAGGAGAAAGAGGCCTGGAAAACAGAAGCAGCGGCCAGCCTAGCGACAAAAACTGCAGAGATCCAAAATCTGGAGGATGCGCTGACGTAAACCCAGAGCAAGCACCGGGAAGAGATGAAGGCCCTGAGAGGAGTCTTGCGGGATCAGATTGTAGAACTGCAGATGCAGGTTGCTGAGCTTAGGATACAGCTCTCCAAGAAGGAAGAGAGCGAGGAGATGTTCTTCCATCAAGTGGTTGACCTGACACAGCGCTATGAGAGTGAAATGACTGATGCCCACAAGCTGCTGGACCAGACGGCCAATGAGAGGACCCAAGGTCCGGGAGGAGCACCGACAGTTTCAAGACTTGAGAAAGGACCTGGAAGCTGAGCGTGCTGGCTGCAAGATGACAGAGAAACAAAAGCGTGACCTAGGTGAGGAGCTTGAGGCTCTTAAGACTGAGCGGGATGCTTCGTTGGACTCTATTATTGCCCAGCAGGAGGTTTCTCATACAAAGAAGACCCATAAGAAGGAGTCCATGGAAAAGCTGACGGTAAAGTTAAAACAGAGTGAGCGTCTGCGGAACAGTAATGCACAGGTGTCTCCACTACAGGAAAAGGCATTGGCCATGTCCAAGCGTCTGGATGTCATGGAAGCCAATTTCCATGAAGACAAGGGAATAGTAATAGTTGGGGTCACTACCCCAATAAAAAACGAGATTGTAAAGGCTGGACTATTGGAGCAAGTGTTAACTAAGCCTTCACCTAACCAGCAGGCAACAACCATAAGTATAAAAGGAGATTCTGAGCACAAGAGGAAAAGATCTTCACGAACTGCAGGTCTAGAATAATAAGTATGTAGCCTGGAGCTCCCGCAGCTCTTTGAGACCCCCCTCCCTTGGAGCAGTGCGGTCGCGGGTGCCGTCGGAGCCAGCGCCGGGCCCGTCGGCTACTTCCAAGGGTGGGGGATTCACTCACTATAATACTGTGCTATGCCTCATATTCACTCGCTATAATACTGTGCAATGTCTCATATTCACTCACTATAATACTGTGCTATGCCTCATATTCACTCACTATAATACTGTGCTATGCCTCATATTCACTCACTATAATACTGTTCTGTGCTTCATATTCACTCACTATAATACTGTGCTATGCCTCATATTCACTCACTATAATACTGTGCTATGCCTCATATTCACTCGCTATAATACTGTGCTATGCCTCATATTCACTCACTATAATACAGTACTGTGCTATGCCTCATATTCACTCACTATAATACTGTGCTATGCCTCATATTCACTCACTATAATACTGTGCTATGCCTCATATTCACTCACTATAATACTGTGCTATGCCTCATATTCACCCGCTATAATACCTTGCTGTTCCTCATATTCACTCACTATAATACTGTGCTATGCCTCATATTCACTCGCTATAATACTGTGCTATGCCTCATATTCACTCGCTGTAATACTGTGCTAATCGTCGGTGATTTTATGACGTCGCATCTGTGACGTCATCAGAGAGCGCGGGGCATGGAGTAATGTGTGAGCAGCATATGCCACGAATACCAGATTGTATACTGCCGAATTAGGGCTGCAGCATTGTATGAGAGTTTTTGCATTGCAGATTCGCCTTGCTGACACTATACTGTATGCACTGATGATAGACTGTATCTTTATTAGAGGCTATAGTGTCGGGACCCTATTTGGGGGAGCTTGATACAGTATCTGATACTCTAAGCAAAGATCTACAATATACCCCCTCAATAAGGATACAGTAATGGTGTGCCTTTATGTACCCACGGATTATGGCAGATATATGCTTTGACAACTTATGTATTGCAACGTAAACTCCCCTAGGGAGGGACATCACGTGATAGCCTTCTATATACATAGGTTGGGCGTGTTATAAGTCCTGTTTTTGACTGAGTCATTTACACACTTCACTTAGCACAAGTGATTTAGTGCCTGACAAGAGGGTTTATACATAGGATTGTTATGACGCATTAATAGCAATTTATATATTTGCTAGCTGTGCTCTTACAGCAACCAATACAGGATCACATAGCTCACTCTACTCCCTGTACCCACTCCCTGTTTCTTTTAATATTTTGTATTAGTCTTTGCATAACTGTTTATTAAACGTATTTTAACTATATTTCTCTAAATGGTGTATGGGTTTTACCCAGGGATTGAATTCTTCCTAGCCATTTATTAGTATAGGGGAGTGCAAATAGGAATTCTTTTGGGTTATCCTTTAACCCTCTCCCGTCTTGCTGGTGGTACCAAGTCCAGAACCTCCCTAGGATAGTGGCGAAAGCAACCAGGGAAGAATACCTAATGCAACTGTATTATTTGACACATTTTTGTCTAAGGAGAAGATGTCCTTAAAAATGGAGGATAATCAAGGCAATGAATAAAGCTCTTGTTAGTACAAATAAAGTTCCTGGCGCCCTCCCTTTCCACCTTCTTGCATACACGCCCAGCCAGCCCGGATGCCAGCTTCCTGAGAAGGTAAATAGAGGCACTGTGCACTACTGTAAATAAGACACCTCGATGTAGCACCTTTTTTGAGCCGGTAAAGAGGGGTAACAAGTTATTCAAACTGTTTTAATGGTTTTATGAGACTGTTATTGTATTTTACAATAGCAGACAGATAATATTAATTCTTAGGCATCACCTTTTAAAATTTAAGTTAACGATTCTTTGTTTCACGTATAATTTGGTTTAATCATAATAGACATAATGGCCCAACATCTGTCAAGTCTTTAATGGGGTTTCTGTACTTAGACAACATCAAGGAATCGGCGAGAGGGATCTGCTTGTATTTTAGTACTTGGTCATGTCATTAGTTCGTTACATTAATGGATTATTCATAAATGTGTGGTTAATCAAGCATTTTATACTGCGGTGACAAGGATGGCACACAGTAGCTGCAGTGAAAGTATCTTGTAAGAGCCAGATTGCAGAATGTAAGTGTGTAACTGCTTCTTCTCGTACATTATTCAGCAAAAGAGAGGGTGATCTGAAAAGTCATCACAAACAATAGGTTATGGTTTCAACCAGAAATTCACATGTCCAGGCAGGTCTGCAACCCTGCATTCCCCCTTCATCTCTTAGCATACAATGCTTCTGCTGCAACCGGGGATTCTAGCTAATGACATGCAAATGAGCACACAGTATGTCACTTTTTCATTCAGAAATATTATTCACTTCAAGAGCCAAATGTAGAAACGAGGCAAAAACTCATAAACCACGAAGATTAACAGCTCTCAACAAAGTATCCTGTTGTACTGTATGAAAGATTAGGGGATTAACCTAGCAAATGCTACAATATATTAACTGCAGTTATTGGCAAAGATTGTGGTTTTTATATAGAAAATAATCAATGGACGCATTATTCCATCAACAACACTGAATATAGTACAGAGCAAATTGTGTGTTTAGCCTTCAAATAAAGTGCATTCATCTCCATTTTCTGAAGAAGCCACAGTCTATACAGGCCACCTATTACACTTCATAACCCTCCTTCCTGACACTATTTACATACATATATATACGCCATACTGTATATGTGTTGTTCTCTCACAGCCTGATGCACTAAAACTGGGAATAAAAGGAAATTATATCTCGTCAGCGAATCAAAAATGCCCTAGTGTGCCAATTATCATTTTGTTGTTGTTAAATATGGTGCAATTTCCCCCCACATGGAATCACACCCATTATACTGTACATAGATCATCTCATTTTTAATGCACGTCACAACGTGTCAGAATGTGAAGCATGTCCTGTGTTATACACAGAGGTAATGAACTTGATGAACGTTATATCTTTTTCAACCTCATCTACTATGTAACTGCATAATGTGACGCTCCATGCTGCGCTCTGATTGGTTATGGCTATGAACAATAGTTTGTTACTAAGTTTCCACCTACATATGATATTCTCATGAAGCCATTATAAGAATAGGGAATATTTATAGGATATAATTAGGCGTAACTTGTATTTCTTACTTTCTATTAGCATTACAACATGGCAGCTCTAGGGCGAAACTGCTTCTGTAAATTAATTTGGGTTGACAGTGTTCTTACAAGTGACCGTTGCAAATATAACTGATGCGCATCAAGGCTTCACCCTGAGGTTGTGCAAATCACACTTCAGTGGCCTTGTTTGTTGCTTACTATACATTGTAATTGGGCAGATATGCCCATACTGGCCACGTTGCTGGATGTAGAAATAGTTAACTGAGAGAGTAGAGCTGTCACTGTACATTCTGGGGAGTGGGGGAGGTGAAGGCTGTTGGGAACGTTTGATTGCTGCTGTTAGATCTTACAATGTGTGGGGGGTTGGAGGGTGAGTGTCAACCATGTCCGTAGTAGCAGAGGAAGATGATGGAGGTTGCATGTCATGCTCACTGCTTGAATCCCACTGAGTGTTAGAGGTTCCTACTGATGTCCTACAATAACTAGCACTGATCCACACTTGGGAGAAGGTCTAATGCGACTGTAAGTGCATTGTCCTTGAATCATAGTTATACAGTTACAACAGTCACTATAACTACAACAGATAAATAGTTATATTATGTAGATGAGGTTGAATACAGTTGAACCTATGTTACATTTAGTCGACTAAGATATTCATCCTATATTTGTATTTATATTGTTCCAGAGCAGTGGTTCCTGCTCCTTTTTACACTGTGCACACTCCTGCTAGATAATATTTGTCCTGTGAACCTCTAATTAATCTTATTGCCTACTCATCAGTCTATTGCTAACAAAACTGTGTGATCGATCCCAGGCAGTGTAGTACCCTGAGCTTGTGGGGGTAACACATGCTTAATAATGCCCCTAACTACCCCTCAGTGTGTGCAGATAGCATGGGGGGTATAGCTGTCACTCACTGCGGGAGCTTCCAACGTCACACCCCACAGTGCCTTGTTGCGGTGGATGCAAAAGCATTATGGGGAGCGACTTTGGAAGCTCTTGCTGTAATTGACAGTTATACCCCCCAACCCCCCACCCCCCACGCTAAGGTGTCGTTTTGGTTCTTACTAATTGCACAGCCCCCACATGGGGGAACCCCTTGGAGGGACAAATGAGATAAATGCTGCACACCTCAAAATATGAACAAAAAGTGATACAATTACCGGTGCTCCAGTGCTTGAACGAAAGCCTGCAGTCAGTCCTGGGTAAATGATAAAAGGAACACACAGCACAACGGATTTAGAATATCCAAACTCATTTATTGAGCCAACACTTTTTCACCTCTATTGTGTTGGCTCAATAAATAAGTTTGGATATTCTAAATCTGTTGTGCCCTGTGTTCCTTTTATCAGGAACCCCTTGGAGGAACATCATGAACCCCATGTTGGCTGTTGGGAATCACTGATCAAGAGGAAAGCAAGCAAAAAAACACAGGGATACATTTAGACAATGATGTCTCATAAGGGGAAAAATAATTTCCTTCCTGACTCCCGTAATGGCAATCAGATTTCTCCCTGGATTCACCCTGTATACCTTCCCTTTCTTAAAAGATGTCCAACCTTTTCTGAGCGATATCTATTGTATCTTCTTCACCGTCTACATTGGTAGTAAAATGAAATAATTGTTCCATTTGCTGCTGGAACAGAATGACAACGCTTTACTGACAGCTCTTTGGGCAATTCCCTTTATTTCTCTGGGTGCAATCGGATTGTAAGCTCCTTGGGAAAGTAAAGTCCATGTGCCGCACTGAATTCACTGTCATCACTATCGCCTGGATTCACACGAAGTCCATGTGGAGTGTCGCACCCGATCCAGGGTTATCTACCGTTGACTTGAATAGCAGTTAACGCCGGATAAGCACCATTCCCCGGATCAGTAACATACCCAGAATCAGCACCATACCCCGTGTCAGCTCCATACCCTGGATCAGCGCCATACCCCGGGTCAGTGCCATATCCTGGATCAGCTCCATACGCAGAATAAGCGCCATACCCAGAATCAGCGCCCTACCCAGAATCAGTGCCATACCCCAGATAAGCTCCATACCCAGAATCAGCGCCCTACCCAGAATCAGTGCCATACCCCAGATAAATTCCATACCCAGAATCAGCACCATAGCCCGGATCAGTACTATACCCCGGAGCAGCTCCATACCCAGAATCAGCACCATACCCAGAATCAGCTCCATACCCAGAATCAGCGCCATACCCAGAATCAGCGCCATACCCAGAATCAGCACCATACCTAGAATCAGCGCCATACCCAGAATCAGCGCCATACCCAGAATCAGCTCCATACCCAGAATTAGTGCCATACCCCGGATCAGAGCCATATCCTGGATCAGCTCCATACCCAGAATCAGTGCCATACCCCACATAAGCTACATACCCAGAATCAGTGCCATAGCCCGGATCAGTACTATACCCCGGAGCAGTATACCATACCCAGAATCAGCACCATACCCAGAATCAGTACCATCCCCAGAATCAGCGCCATACCCAGAACGGGCGCCATACCCTGGATCAGAGCCATACCTAGAATCAGCACCATACCCAGAATCAGCGCCATACCCTGTATCAGCACCATACCCAAATTCAGCCAATAGGAATTCATGGCATCATCAGCGTGGTTTTCTATTGGCCCACGTGACGCGGGAGCTTCAAACTTGAAAGAGTTGCTTGTTGAGCCAGAGCAGCTACCGGCAGCTACTTTGTAGGTCATTACGTCTGGAAGTAGAGGGTCCCCGGAGCAGAAATTTATAGGGTTTATCTCCGGAGACCCCCTGCTTCAATTCTATATTATAAAAAAAATGGCAACATTTTTTTTTGCCATCTTGTATTGCTCCTTTAACACCATGAAAACATTGATAAATCACTCCCAGTATGCTAGTAAATTGTAGAATTTACTCCCTACCAACCTAATTAGAACTCCCTGATAGTACAACAGTGTAGTTTGTATGCAGAAAGTAAGAGGAAAAACGGCGGTGCATCTGCTGCTGTTGAAGATAAATTGTAACCCAAAATAGATCTTTTTTATAAAGCGTGGGATACCACGTGAAACGCGTCAGAGTGACCTCTTGGCTGTTTTTAATATGCCTACAATAAATTTTTTGCACCTAGATCTTTGCAGTTTGCAGTTTTTGGGTTACAATTTATCTTCAACAGCAGCAGATGCACCGCCGTTTTTCCTATTACTTTCTGCAGATACTCCTGGGTAGGAGCCCGCCGACAGGACCAGGAAATCCCCCAAGGTCAGCAGTGAGTAATCTATTTTATCTCATTCATGTGATCAGTCCTGCATATTTCCCAGACTACCACGTAAGATATACCTATACAGGCTAGTGGCATGTGTATGGGAGTGTGTTTATTATATTGGACAATTGGATTCCTGAGTCTCATGAACTGTCTTATGCAATGAAGATGTTGATTAATTATATCAAGGCATAGTCTGCTCCCTGGTTAGCATCACAAGAGGGGGCCTCCCCTCCTCTTTCTCTTTTGCGTAGTTTGAATGCAGCAATAGCTAGCGTTTGTTAAAGATACAAGGTTAGGAAGGAGATGCGTGAAAGAAAGGGTGATGAACTGCTAGCCAATGCTTCTTGACAAGGAAACGGTAACTCCACTTTCAGGGTAATGGATCAAATATCAAGGCTTACGACATGTTGAAAACGTTAATCCCCTTGCCTTCCGATTCTGGCCTCTCCAGCAGTGAAAGGCTTAATTGGAATACCACATTAACAGTTTTACTAGTCTTGGGAAACGTAACAGTGCTGTGGTCATGTAAAAATCAGCTTTTTCAGAGTTAGAGGTGCACCCAGGCGCACAGCATCTTGTTTGTGACGGCTGGAGTAATACTGTATATCTAAGTCTACAGGTGGCCTAATGGGTGAAAATGCAGCACCAGATTCCTAGGCCGGACCTATTAATTTCAAATGTCAGATTTTTACTCTTTGATAAACCTGATACTATTTCTTGCACCAGTTTTACTAAATGTCTCCCATCTCATGAAATTTAACTGGATCCGAATTATCTATATATATATATATATATATATATATAAAATGTTGAATGGTTTTGAAGCAAAAGGTGGCACTGTGTGCTCATTTGCATGTCATTTCCCAGAATCCTTTGCTGCAGTGGAAGTGTTGTGTGCTGGATGATGATGGTGAAAGGCAGGGTTGCAGACCTGTCTAAGACATGCAAATGAGCATACAGCAATATTTCCATTTGCTATATGCTTTGCTATGGGGTTTTTTTGTCACTTTTTTTTACCCACCATAACTTAACTAAGTATGGTAAAACCTATCCTTTGCTTCATTTTTTGCATAGCCAGTATAACCAACCAGTTTAACTTAACCAGTTTAACTTAACCACTATAACTGAAGAGACCCATTAAGGTCAAAACAGTCTGTTTGTGGGTGGGTTTACTTGCTATGCATCTTAACCCTGGCTGTGACCATTCAGCAAGCTTAAGCCTATAGGGGACCATGTTGAATGGTTTTGAAGCAAAAGGTGGCACTGTGTGCTCATTTGCATGTCATTTCCCAGAATCCCTTGTGGATGTGCTGGGTGATAATGGTGAAAGGCGGGGTTACAGACCTATGTAAGACATGCAAATGAGCATACAGGAATATTTCCATTATATATATATATAAACAGAAAAAGAGAGAGAGAGCGCATGCCCCATAGCGTAACACTGCGTATTTATTATGAAAAAGGAAAGGGAAGGGGGGGGGGGGGAAGAATCACACTCACAAGATAAAAATGGTTAAAAGGCAATTTGTGATTATATCACCACCATCCGGTTCTGTGCTGCGGAATTGCGTCTCTGTGGGCTCCTTCAGGACTGCCTGTGGAAGTCACCGCTCACCGGATTCCTGGGGTGCCGTTTGCCGTCAGATTGCCGTCCAAGAACTCAGCTCTCCACTCCGAATGGCCGCCGTTTAGATCCCACGCTGGATGTGGCCTCGTGCGCGTGCGCAGCGTCGTAGTGACGTAATCGCGCTATCAGAGTCCCTGACGCGTTTCGTCACCGCTGGGCGACTTTCTCAAAGGGCTGATAGTGTATGGAATGAAGTCCTGCACATTTATAGCCAGTCCATCGCTTAGCAACCCTCAATAGGACAAATGTTTAACCCGTGGTAAGCTGGTAAAGTTGGGCGTAACTAGATGTGCTGCACCCTCATTAAACACATGATTAAACGACTGACTTGCTGAATGGCAGATCGTGGAAAAAATATATAGACACATACTGTGTGAAAGATCTACAAAAACATTATACACATATATATATAACACAATGGATACTCAAATTCATTGCTGATATTATATAAAATCATTAAAAATGATTCAAATGGATGATCTGAACCAATGGATAAAACGGAAAAGCAAAGTTAAAAGTAAAATTAAGAAAATTATCCCCTGTTATGTAATAAATGTAATATAATGAAATATATAGAAAGTTATTTAAAATAAAATCGCACACATAAAAAAAAAAAAAAAACACACACAGGGGTGGCAGCACATTGAGATCTAATAATCATATTCTAAATAAAAGATAGTCAGAACTATTAATTCCTCATCAGAACACCATGCACATATAAACAAAATTGTGTACACATACATAATGAGCAATGTTCTATATACATATATATAATTTTTCTAGTAAAAAGTAGGTGCAATATCAATATACTTTTACTTGTTTAGTAGTGTAGATCTATTGAATTTTCGGTTGCTCATTATGTATGTGTACACAATTTTGTTTATATGTGCATGGTGTTCTGATAGATATTCCTGGATGTGGTTTATCCCATGTGAGAGCAGCCGGAGAACCCCTTTGTCAGCATCATTCACCTCCATTCATGGACTAACATTTAAAGGACTGGTTGGACTTTATTTATTTTTCTTCTTTTTTGCACTTTTGCACCTCTTTTTTCACTCAAGTTATTTGTGTTTCACTATACAGCAAATTGATATGTATATGTATTTTCATCTATATTTTTAATTTAAATTTTATCATATTCATTTTATATTTTGCACTATAAACACATAATTAATTTCATCAACTATAGTCACCCAATAGGTATAACACTTGCAGTCCTACTCTGGCGCTACAATTTTTGTTCTTTCATATATATATATAAGTTTATTTTTCAAAGTCTCCCAGCTAAAAGCGGTACCTTTACAAATCAAAAGGGAGCTCCAAATGCATTTATCATAACTCTGTGCCCAGGAGAGGTAACTCTCATTGTGTTATTTCCTGGTAAAACATTTCTATAAATAATAAATAAATTATCATGTATAACTGAGTGTTAAATTAGAAGACAAAAAGGAGGAGCCTCCTCCCCTTTAAAAGCGGCACCCTCAAAACGGCATATCAACCCTGACGAAGCAACGGAGAGTTGTGAAATGAGTAGGACTCGTAAAAAAAGGGCGTGGTCACATCATCTCAGGCTGCTGAGACATGAGACACGTGGCTACAGATGGGCTCACAAGGAACATTATAACTTACCAAGATAAGCTCAAGAATGAATATTTTGCACATTTTTGTTTGGTGCTTTTTATTCTTTAGTGCGCTGTTCATTAAATTGTATTACAGTATTTAGTCCACATTATGTGTGCTTCTGTTAGCGCTTCTCCACTACAGAATATATTTATATATAATAGCGTTACTAGCAGAGGAAGGCATGAGAAACTGTTCCTGCTGATTGGGTTAAATGGTTAAGCATGACTCTGAAATGAGAGCTACTGTAATATTAGACTCAGCTGCTACCAATGGTAATTAGCATCTGACTTAAGTCTCTTAACAAACAGCCTGAGAGATGTGTTGGAGCTGATCAAGGGGTGAAACTGATACATTCTGCTTAAACTGTATCTATAAACTTTTGATGATGGTATCCATTTTAGCTGGTTCTACATGTTCAATCAGTATTGTTTATACAGGAACATTTACATGTTCTAAAGGTGAATGTTAGCTGATAGAAATGAAAAGACTTTTACCAACAGATCTGGACAGTTACAGTAGCTACCTCATCTTAATGAGTTGCAGAGTCTCGGGATGTGAATAATATAGATGGTCCAATACATTCTGATTTAAGTGAGATGTATTCATGCAAATAAAATGTTTTGATGCACAGCCACATTTTATTCTTGTGGTTGAATCAAACTTTAAAAGCTTGTTAAGTTATTTTGATTCAGATAATTGTAGTGCTGTAACCAGTTTTACAGTCAAAACATGTGCAAACTATAGCTCACATTTTCATCACATTTACCCCAAAAATCACCATTATACATCTCTCCTCGCATCATGTTTTGGCTGAAGAAGAAGTTTATTGAGAATGTTACTGGTTGTTGAACAGGTGAACCTGTTTTGAATTCAGTGTCAGCTCTCTTTGGGGCAAGTGATTTTATCTCCTTGTGCCTTAGGCACCAATATTAGATTGTCAGCTCTCCGGGGCAGGGTTGCATTATGCAAATATTCTGGGAGCTATAGAAGAAGGAAAAAAAAATAGCAAAAAATCAACTTGTTTTAGCTCCCAAACATTTGCAAAGCTGCTGTGAAATAATCGAATATACATGTAAACTGGACGATTCCTTAACAAAAGGGATACAACACGATGGCAAAACCAAAAAGGCAAGAAAACACCCATTTGCCAGGTGTTGGATTACTTGTACTATGGTACGTAATGGCCATGTATGATACATTTAGTAATACCTACAATTTACTTATCTTAGACATCATTTGGAGAGGCCATTCATACGAGTAAATATAATACTGCTGAATAATGAGAAGACGCTGATGTTGTATACTGTATACGGTACGTAACTTGCTTGTATTTTCCCAAACGGTGTCAGCTCTCTTTTTGTTATATAGAAGTGCTGTTTAGTAGAAATGGGCAAACATATCAAAATCTGTTTCTCGGACTCTCCCGAGTTTTCCATTCAAAATCCGTTCCGTGGTGTACAATCCGTCGGCACATTGTGCTCTTTTCAATCCGTGCGGATTAATCCAAAACCGCCATTGGATATAATCCGCTGGTGGATTATATCAATCCAATCAATGGATTGCGGATTGTCAATGATATAAAAAAAAATAAAAAATCCGGAAAAGGCGAATGGCACTTTTTGTGATTGATCCGCAGACCAAAGGAACCAGCCAATCCGCAGCGGATCCAAAACCGCCAAATAAATCCACCCATCTCTACTGTCTAGCTAGTCGGGGTTAATGCTTGTAGGTTGTACTACGCTCAGGTTGTCTTCAAAAAAGCAACACCAGCGTTTTTAAAGTGAAAAAATCCAATGAAAAGAGCTGGGACGTTTATAATGTCGTGTTTTCTTCATGATTTGCCCTTCTCCGGGAGCGAGGGATTTCATCGCTTACATTTTGGGTGAAATGTTTGTTGATCCTTTTCAGTACAAAAGTAGAATGAAACATCAATGTATTGCAGACAATTATAAGGAAGGTTTGTTTCCCCAGTTTTACCCCATAGGATTAAGACCAGTGAAGAAAACCTCCTAATGGAAATCTGGGGTGCAATCCCTTCACGCTGCCACATCGTTACATAAAAGGAAGTCCAGCATGGCTAGTGGGCCAACCAATAGGAAGCCACACGGATACGGTTCCGATGTCTTTCTGTATGACCCCAGTGATCAACGTGCCTCAAAGCAGAAAAACAAGCTAAATTGTATACAATTTTTTTTAAATAAATCAGTTCTGCATTAGATAGTACTGTCCATTTATTTTCCAACTCAATGCCATTAAATTATTTTTTTTAATGTACTGATCATCCTTTGGTTGGTACAACAACCATTTAGAAACTCATATCCACTTCCTCTTTTGAAACAGGCTCTGACACACAACTTTTTTTTAGCTCTGCCCTTTGGCAACAAAGTATCACAAAGAGTCTGCCTTTTGGAACACAGCAACAGCCTATTACTCTGAAAGCTGTAACCATGTGTTACACTTAGAAATATAACGTTACATATCAGCTTCACGATTTCACAGACTGCAGCACAAAGTTAGAAGGCGGCCATTTAAATAGGCACACATGCAGGATATTGGCCGATCGATCATAGGAGAAGGAAGCTTAGGTAATTTTTTCTAGTTAAAGCTGCAAACGTGCTGCATATAGTAAAACAAAAAAATAAAAAAATAAGGTGAGACCAGGAATTCTGCTATCAAGTATTGGTTCTGAGCTGAAGAGGATCTAAACCTGTTAAACTGGTAACGTTTACAGTATTTTAAAACCTCATCTAACAAACGATTCTACACTTATTTATTTTCTAAAAAACAAGAAACATGAAACACAAACACCTTTGTGATCCCATCAGACTGCCACCTCTGACAGCTTTGTACAGTATGAGGATGATTCATATTGATTTCCAAAAGGAAAAAACATGCAAATAACAAGGTTCATATCTCGGGAATTGGGGAAGTTCCTGGAGCTGAAAATAGCTGGATTCTGCTTCCAATTAATGCTGCGTTATCCCCTTCATTGACAAGTGTAGCAGGGTAAAATAATTGCAAAATAGATTGTAAGCTCTCCAGGCGAGGGATTTCTTTTTCTATGGCCTGATCTTGTTTGTTTCACTTGTTGTATTTTAATTCCATGTACAGTACAGTATCTTCTGTCTGATAAAGCACTGAGTACCCTGTTGGTGCTATATTAATAAAGCTATATATACATGTACTCCTGCATTGCATTTCAAATTCAGTGTTTCCCCTCTAAATATTGCAGGTATCCATTAACCTTTCTAAGACTCATTTTCCTATCAGTAGAAAAATTAGAAGCGTATGGCTGCGCTTATACTGACGGCGACGCGACCGATGCCGTCACCCGTCACCATTGCGATAGTTGCATGTAAAGTTTAGGAGACGTCGCTCGCTACAGGACCAGTGATGTTAGAAAGAGGGACAGAGAAGCTCTCTGATTGGCCACAAGGAGAGACCGTCTCTGAAAAAAATCAAATAACAGTGACTTCCAGATTTTTGTCAGCGCTGTCGCTTGGTCGCGCCATCGCGTGCACTATAAGCGCTGACAAGGCATTTGTTTTGACGCGACATCACATCACTTCCACGTCGCCGGCACTATAAGCGCAGCCTATGGTCATACGCAGTGCTGTTTTATAGAGCGGCCTACATATTTACAGGGAACAGCTTTGCCCGATCCAGTTTCCTGTACACACATCTAACAACAGCAGAGCCCACAGAATAAAGGTGGATATCAAAAGTCAAAAGCAAACAGGCCTTTGTGATACGAGGAGTAAGTCAGACAATGAGGGCAAACTAGAATGCTAGAGACTCCAGTGGCAGAAATGGTAATTCCTGGCAGTGGCTGCTTACAGTGTAAGTTCTTGCCAGCAATAACAATGCGAAAAAATATAAATTGATTATCCCCAGGAGAAATGGCTGCCCTTTCCCCCGGGTTTATAGACAGCATTTGACTTATCCATTGAGGGATGTTTCTTTATCAAATTTTCCTTTGACCCATAGAAAGACAGTTCTGAAAAAAAAAATTAAATAAATTGCAGGGCGGTTTGAGACCATTTCTTTTTATTCAACAAACATGACAAAAGTCCACGTTATTATAAGGCTTGACCCTTTCTGCCCTGATTCTGCACAGGAAGGGTTAAATAACGTGTACAGGTGTAGTAGAGAGACAAGTTGTATTATGTCACGCCTCCTTCCGTGTATCGGCATCAGTCACATGCATGCGTGAAGCAGAAAGGCTTTACATGCACTGCGTGTTGAAGATAAGAATGTCGTTGATCATGTTTCGTCCAGCGGATTCAGATGGATTAGCCAGAGAGGTTCACATCACCTCCAGGCGAGAACATGTCTCCCATGCAGGAAATAAAGAGACACATTTTGGCCCAACATACCGTACATACATGATAATCGGTGCCACCTGTAACCCCTCCCGGGTTCCAGAACTCAGAAAATCCCTCTACGCACATTGATGCAAAGACTCAGATACTTGGGATTCCTTTGTGATGTGTCTACGGGAGATAAACAGTCAGCATCCCCCACTGCAGCATTTGTAACTTTGGGGGTTACTCATTAAGCTGTGATAGTGCCGATCGGGACATTATCACACAGAAACTCGAATCTTCTATCACAGTTTCATAAATATCCCCCCATCGTGTCAATATATGAAGGTGCTTTGGGTCAATATTCTCTACAGAGGAGGAACTAGGTGCTTTTGTGCCTGGGACAAGTTCCACCAACTGTATCCCCGCCCTCCCCCCCTCTTTTATAGAACCCCCCCATTCCTGGATGAAACGCGTCAGAGTGTTCTTTTGCTGATGTTCACCTTTTTGATTTAATAAAGTTTTTTACTTTTTCAATGCGTTTGGCTGTTTTGGAGAAGCTGTGACCGCCGCGTCACTCATTTTTTCTTCCCTCTGTCGTCTCATCCGGCCGGAGCACGCCGACACCACGAGCAGCTTGGAACCGCGCTGTTCACCCATCAGCACTGTAGGCAGACCACAAGAGTACCCGTGAGTACTAACCAGCTGATTTTCCATACCGCAGGACACAGGGTGCAGGTGAGGCCAACTGTTACTGGATACATTGACTTACCTTCAGGCATTTCCTTGGACGTGCCTTTCTGTACTTCTACCGGTGTTATATGCTTCCCAGCCCCCCACCCTGATTTAGTCCAAGGACGGATGAAGTCTCTTTAAGCTTTTATACCGACAATTCATGAAGAAGTGGTGTCTTTCTCCTTGTTCTATGGACTGATATATTTACAGCCTTGGTAGTAGCCTCAGGTATATTTGGGGGTCATTCTCCATTTTTTCTTATTGGGTTGTGTATTGGTGCTTAATAAATATTTTTACATTTACATTTTATTACTAGTGTAGATGAGCAGGGGGTCTCCGGAGCTGAACCGCATTGGTTTCAGGTCCGGGGACCTCCTGGTTCCCGAGATACAGGCCCCGTCATGGGATGCCAGTATCTCCTATGCATTGAAATGTCCTGATCACATGACGCAAGACATTTCCATACACTAGTAATAACACTAATACACTAGTAATAACATTTAAATGTAAAAATATTTTTATTTCCGGTGAGTTTTCGCAGAGAGGCGGATCTCTCTGCAGTAGATACAACTCGCTGGGTGAGACCTTTTCGGAGTACAGGTCCTATCGCCGCCGGCAACTCGCCATATTTGGAAATGTTGCTCTCACTGGTATTCGGGCCTTTCTGCATATCGTGAGAGCAACACGGCAAAAAAATGGTGAATTCAAAACCCTGCTGATAAATTCTATCGGACTTTACTGCATGAGGCCCTATAAATGCAGACAGGATTTTATTTGAAACAAACTTTGAGGCTTTGTAACTTTAGTGAGGCAGACATTGCATTGATATGGCATATCTCGACACTGAAGGAACAATGAATAGACATCAACTCAAAATCAGAGAGAGCTCAGGGATCTCCTGAAATCAAATTATAGAGCCCGGATTTTCGTTCAACAATTAGAAGGTACTGTGTTTGTATTATTTCCTTACCTGCATATACCTGTGAGGTGAAGAGTGAATTAACTATACACAATACAAAGCACCTCTGTTTATTGAACTAAACAAGACATAGAACATACAGGACACCTACAAGCTCATATTGAACCCCCAAAATAACCACAGCATATATATAAGCGTATAAGTGTCACAGAGGAGTGCTACTGAGCATGGCAATATATATTTAAAACCAGAGACAGAACATGAAACACAGACAGAGCTCAGTGCACATCCAATGACACCTATACACGGTACTGTGCCTAAATATATATATTTATATAGAAAAGAGAAAGAAAACTGCTGCGCTAGCTGGAATACCAGACAACAAATAATTGCAAATATATTGTAATTGTTTACCAGAGGAAATACTAAATACTAAATAAATAATGCTAAGGACAAAACAACAAATGACACACAACACAGACAGGGGGAAGGGAAAAAAAGGGAGGGGGAGGGAAGGGAAATGGGAAAAACAAGCCCCAAAAAAACAAAAGGTGAATCAAAAATAAAAATAAAAAATGAAAGTGTCTGTAATCAGCTGCCAGTCCTCAGGAATAACCACCTTCCTCTTGATCTATAGAACGAAAAGAAGACAGTGCGGCTCCCATAGCATAATACTGTATTTTAATAATAAAAATATATGTGTGCAAATGGATCACGGACACTTACAATATACAAAGTAAATCAGGCAATGGTTAAAAGTCTTTGGAATCACCCATTGTAGCCTCCGTTGGTAGATGTCATAGGTCAAGTCCAACACACTCCTGCCGTGGATACCAGGAAGGCGCGCGCACCCAATCTCCTACTGGCAATTGAATCCCGCGAGAGTTGGTAACCACCGACACCACAGGATACGGACACAGTGGACAAGCTCCCTGCACCGATCCTCTAGATCAGGCATGTCAAACATGCGGCCCGCGGGCCGCATGCGGCCCCCAATGGATATTTTTGCGGCCCGCTCACAACCAGCGCGGCGGCGGTCGTGTGTGTCGGCGAGCGCGTGGGCGGCGGTAAAAAGTTTTGGCCGCGGGAGAAGCGAGCGCGGGTGTTGGGGAAGCGAGTAGCACGGGCGGAAGTAAAATCTGTCCTGCAGGGGCTGGAGGCGTACGGTGGCCGGGTGCAGACAATCTGCACTCATGCCATGTGTGGGAGGACACGGGGGCGGAGTCAAAACCCCTGCGGAGAGACTGCATTCTCCTTGAAGCCTGGTAAACCAGAGAGATCATGGCCGCCCCCCTCCATGAGGTGCAGAGAGTTCAACAGTTCAGTGGAGATCCCACGGACAGGGGTATGTCTTCACAGCAGCCCCCCTCCCCCCTGTCAAATCTCTGTGT